>CATIWR010015859.1:0-22293 GCA_949677035.1 Omphalea diandra | reverse complement strand
AGGAAGAGTAGACTAAAGATTGCATCCAGTATACTTTTCAAAGTCGCTGTCTAGCTGTGTAATAGAGGTTGGGCCAGTATGCAGTCAGTTAGTATTTTAATTTGATTATTCATGTATGTTTTATTATAAATAATACTAAGTAATGAATAAGAGGCATAATGCTTAAAAGAAAAGATAAAAAAAAAAAAATTTTTTTATCCAGTCTTTTAAATGACAATTGATAGACTTAGAAAGATATTTAAATGATTAGTAACTGGGATGTCACATATCATGTTCTATTGGTGATCATTTAGGCATCGATGTGAGGGAAAGATATAGCAACAGAGTCTGCAGTCACTCTAATTTATCCAAATAAAGGCTTAAAGTGGTTCCGTTCTCAAGGAAAATGGATTTATGCCATAGAACAGGAAGATGCTTGATCATACTAAAACAAATCACATTTTTCAGGGAAAATAGCATAAAAAAATAAAATAAAACTGTACTTTTATATTTGTATTATAATAATCCATTTTTTATTTTTTATTTTTTAAATATATCTATTTTATTTGTATATCATTTATGACACTCTGAACTACATATTTGTATATATGAAATTTATAGAAAAAAAAAGACAATTAGTATAAAAATTTATATTTTTGTTTCAAAATTATCCAATTTAATTAAATAGTCTTTAAATTATTTACTTATTTAATTAAATATATACTTGACAATTACCTAAATTAAATATTTTTAAAACTTATTTACTTATTTAATTAAAAATTAAGAATAACAAAGTTATATATTCTCTACAATTAAATATTGATAAAAATGTTCTTATCTCATATAAGATAAAAAAATTTTATTTATATCTTAAAAATGTTTTATTTGGCTAACACTAAAATATTTTCTTTTGTTTTCTTTTCATATATATTATTTTTAAAACAGAATAGAAAAATTACTAGTAAACTAGAAAATATGAAATCACGTTCGAAAGTTAAAATGATTCTTATGAATGAAGTTTACATATAAAAATAAGTACACAAATTATGAAATTTACTTATAAAAATTATTGATAATTTTAAATAAAACAAATTTATTCAAATATTTATATATTTAGCAAATAAGAAAAAAATGCAAAAAAAAATAAGTTATGCATTTTTTGAGTTTGTATAACTCATAAAAATATGCTTTTTAGTGAGGTATATATGTGCTTGTGTTTGTACTTTTTGAAATAAAATGAAATTCAAATATTAATAAAATGGTTACAGTATCAAAATGAAATTCAATTTGTTCTAATATTAAAAAATGAAATAAATTTCAAAACAGTTAAAATACTCATGATAAGGAAAAAGTATTATGGCATGACAAATATAATTTGTGTTTATCAAAATAAAATGTTAATTATAAAAATTTGAAATACTTTAAATATTTAAATGGTAGTTTTGATCGTAAATAGAATAATAATAATGATAGTCAATAATAATAGTTTCAAAATATAAAAGGTCAATTTATTTTAGTTCAATAAGTAGATAATTTTGCCATACAATTTAGCAAATGTCCTGCTCTTTCTGTACTATTACTCTTTATTTTATAATATTACAACTAAAATCAAGATCATATTTATTTTATCATATTAAATTTTATTTTTATCACTATTCATTATTAATTTAATTTAAAAAATTGTCACTAAATATTTAATTGTATTTAAAATATAATTGGATCTAGTTAAATCTATTTGAATTTAAATTAAATTATTATTATTGACCAATCCAATTATTTGATCTATTTTAATTCAATTAGATTCAAATTCAGTTAATTATGTCTAATTAAATTATTTGGGCTCTCATTCATCACTAATGAAAATAAGTCATGTGGCCTATATGATATAGTAGGGACCAATGGTCATTGATCAAGTGGACCAATCAAAGGATTTTCTTAAATGAATAATATGAGATAAAATCAATTTTATCTCTTAAATTTTATAGATAAAGTGAAAGACTTCTTCCAATATCTCAATAAATAGAAAGACTCCAATACATATGGGGGAACTGTAATCTGCAACAGACATCACTTTGCAAACTAAAGTTCTGAAGTCTTCAAGTCTTCCAAGCCTCCAAGCCTTTAAGTTCCACAAGGTAAGGATCCATCTTCGATTTAAGATCAAGCCACAACACCCTCGAATCACACTGGGCACTCTTCTCTAAGATCAAATGAAGAGTTTTATCCTTCATTCAAGATCAATCCCATCTCAATTTCATAAGAAGAGTCGAATCAGATGATTAATTTCTTTCTAAAAGAATTATTAGAGATTGTAATCCATATTTTTATAAATTGATAATTTGAACTTGCTTTTCTTGTCTTAATTTTCAAGCAAGAAATTTGTGTGTACAAATTTCTAGCACACTTAGTGGGACCGTCTCTACCTCTCATATCTTCTTTTCAAAGTGCAAATCATCTCTCTCAACATGTAATCCAACTTCGTTTCTCCAAAAATGAATAACACCGCTCGCAAAACTGCTCAGTTGAATGCACAAACTGCTTTCATTAACCACTAATGTCAGTCTTAGTGTTGGTTTCAAAATTAAATCTGTTGTTGATGTCTACACGCCATTAGTCCCTCTTTTGCAAGAATCTTTTGCCCCTCCATAAGCACTGGGGGCAATAGAAAGTGATTCATCCTTGTCCACATCCTCACCAAAAAGGTTAACCTTTGGTGAAATGTTTCCTTATGCTAGTGGCACATGTGGTTCAACTTCTCCTCATGCACCATCAAGTGGTATCATGACAATAATGACTACAAGCACATCGACTGTTGAAGAACAAATTGCCAATCTAACTATGATGGTGAAAAATCTTATTATTGCAAATGCTAAAAAAAAATATGCTCAAATTGCATTTATATTGAACACGGTTCAAAACCAAAAGGGAAAAATCCCTACTGTTGAAACTTCATAACAACCACAA
This sequence comes from Omphalea diandra, assembly GCA_949677035.1. Classification (NCBI taxonomy): domain Eukaryota; kingdom Viridiplantae; phylum Streptophyta; class Magnoliopsida; order Malpighiales; family Euphorbiaceae; genus Omphalea; species Omphalea diandra. The sequence goes on along the minus strand of CATIWR010015859.1, from coordinate 19,350 downwards.
GAGGTTGTTGAAACTACTGTTGCTCCAAAGCCTACAAAGACCATTAAGTTGGTTGTTGATGATTCCATCTCGACTGCTCAATTGAAAGAACTCATAAAGGAGGCTATCAAAGATTAAGTAGAGAGCATGACTCAACCTTCTTACACCTATGCCAAGCCCTATACCCAAATGATTGATAGGCTGAAAATTATTAGCCACCAAAATTCCAACATTTTGATGGTAAAGGAAATCCTAAACTACATGTCGCCCACTTTGTTAAAACGTACAACAAGGATGGAACATATGGAGATATCCCCATAAAGCAATTTGTTTGATCACTCAAAGGGAATGCTTTTGATTGGTACATGGATCTCAAGTCTGGCTCAATTGATAGTTGGAAACAGTAGGAGCGTGAGCTCCTAAATCGCTTTTTTAGCACTAGATATACATTTAGTATGATTGAACTCACTACTACTCAACAATGCAAGGATGAGCCAATTATTGACTTTATCCAAAGCTGGAGGAACTTGAGCCTTAATTAGAAAGATCAATTTTTCGAAGCTTTTAGAATCGATATATGTATTAAAGGCATGCATTAGGGACTTCGTTATGTCCTTTAAGGGATCAAGCCCCAGTATTTTGAAGAACTAGTCACTTAGGCACATGACATAGAGCTCAATATCGTTGATTCTGGCAATCAAAATATACTAGTATAAGAACCCAAAAAGGGTAAAGAAAAGCAAAAGGTGCGAAAGGCAACTAAGTTAGCATCCAGATCTGAATCAGTCATTATAACTTCAGTTCTACTTAAAATAAATGCTAACTCTGGAAAGAAGTCAGATGGCCAACTCACTCCTACACAAAGTAAGGAGCGAAAGAAAACAACTTTGAAAGAAAGACAGGAGAAGCAATATCATTTTCCTAATTTTGATGTGTCAACCATGTTGGACGATTTACTTTAAGCCCATCTTATTGAACTTCTTAAGATGAAACATCTCGAGGAGGCCAACCATACTAATGATCTGAACTACTACAAATACCATCAATAGATCATTCATCCAGTGGAAAAATGTTTCATCTTAAAGGATAAAATTGTGGATCTTCAAAAGAAAGGAAAAATTGTTTTTAAGGATGGGGAAGCTAGTTCTAATATGCATACTGCCTTAATGACCACTCCTCGCTCACTTACAATGACATCCACAATTAGCTTCAAGTATTTTGACCTATAAAAGTCGAAACTCCTACTTCTAAAAAGGATGTTGAAGGTTTAACTAGGGGCATTGTCCCAAGCATAAAAACCCAAAAGGATATGCTTGACGATCAAAGGTGGATGTCACTCTAAAAAGAGTCAAAGAAAGCATGCTCCTAAAGAAAAGCCCTATCCAAAGTGAGCCATTGTATTAAGGAAGTAAAAAAAAAAAAAAATCTACAATGCCTCCTAAATCGAAAAGATTAAGAAGGCATAGAAAAACTATCGGTTCATTTTCAAGTGATGACCTTCTATATCAGAAACCTAAAATGTTAATCACTTTAGGTGATTTCATGCCTAAATAGTTTATGGAAGAATCTTGTCTTGTTAATTTCTGTCACCAAATTAAAGGAGATGAGGAATTAAAGGATAAACTCGAGGATCGAGAGACAATGATGAGTAGCCCTAAAGCTCCTTTTGCATACATTAAAAAGCTTAGTTCTATAAACAATGATCTTTTACTTGGTTCTAAATTTCATAACAGGCCACTTTTCGTCACATGTTACATTTGAGAAAAAAAGGTTAATTGAATCCTAATAAATGAGGGGTCAGTTGTTAACATCCAATTAATTAAAAGCATGAAAGAGCTTGCCCTTAGTATGGATGAACTTTCTCAAAGTTGATTGATGATTCAAGGATTCAATCAAGGTGAGCAAAGGGCCTTAGGCAAAGTCCGACTCAATTTGCTTATTGATGACATAGAGTCAAGTGGCATGTTCCACACTGTTGATGCCAATACAAGTTATAATGTGTTATTGGGTTGCCTTTGGATCATCATCATGATGTTGTTCCTCTACACTTTATCAGTGTTTTAAGTACCTCAAAGACGAATAAGTGAAAAAGGTGGTAGCATATTCCAACCGTTTTATAATGGCAGAATCATATTTTGCTAATGCAAAAATTTTCTTCTCATACATTATAGAAGAATTACAATTTGGTCCTAACTTGATTAAAGAGGAAAATTAATCATCTAATAAAAGAGAAGACCAAAAAGTGGCTAAAAAGGATCACCTGACATTGTGTAAAAAGAAGAAAAAAAGAAATCTTTCCCTAAAGACTTGGGTAATTCTAAGAAAAAACCTTCAGTCCTTCGCTATATTCCTGTATCCTAAAGGAACGAGGGTCAAACTCATGTCAAGCTAAAATAGAAGATGTCACCCAAGGTCTAAAGGACATGATCCTTCCTATCACTAGCCTCGACACTCCTAAGATTTCAAAACGCCCATTAAAAGGATTTGTGAAGCTCTCATAAGGGCCAATAGTTGAACATAAGGATCTCCTAACCGAGCGTATAAATGGCTTTGATCCTAATGCTTACAAGTTGTTAGCCAAAACTGGGTATGAAGAAAATAAGACTTTTTAAGCTCTCAAGGGATTTTGAACATAGTGATAAAGAAATCAAGACAACTATTAGTAAGATACACAAAGTGTGGAAAGAAAAAAGTATTACTACTCAAACCTCTAAGACTAGACTGGGCTATGAATCTGCAACACCATTACGCATAAAAGTTCATAAAGAAAGCTCTAGATATATTACTGTAAATGGAGATGAAAATAGTGAACTTAATTCCTCAAAACCATCAGTTTTTGATAGATTGGGAACACCTCAAAGTCATGTTTTAGTATTTGATCGTATTGGAATACAAGAAAGAAAGACATCTATAGTAATGAATATTCCTACACAAGCAAGGCTTGGAGTCTCAAAAGCCAAAAAGGTAAAGAATAAAAGGAAAAGGTGTCTTACCGATTCGATTGATTCAAAAGACATACACAACAAATTTTCTTCTATAATGAAGTGGAAAACTAAATGGGTGGTAAAAACTAGGGAATCATTGGCAACACAACAATAAACAGTGGTGATCACTAATCTAATTAATAATGAACAAGAACGAAATAATGAAGTAGTGGGAGCCTATTATCTCACTGTAGAAGATGTTCATCAAAATGAACCATCAATGGAAGAAAATGTAGAAGAGGCCACACTTGCTTTTGAAGAAGGGAACAAGGCTATAGTAGATAAACTAAAGCAAATTAATCTTAAAATAGAAGAAGATCCATAACCTATCTTTCTGAGGTAAGTTTATCTATTAAGGAGGAAAAGGCTTACATAGAGCTGCTCATTGAGTATCATGATGTCTTTTGCTCACCATATAAGGAGATGTCTGGATTGGATCTAAAGGTTACAACCCATTACTTAACAATAAGGAAAGGGACAAGATCTATCAAACAAACAGAAAGGAATTTTCAACCTAAGTTGATTTTGCTAATTGAAGTTGAGGTCAATAAGATGATGGAAGTTGATTTCATTCATGAAGTCCAATATCCAACTTGGATTTCAAATATAGTTTAAGTTAGAAAGAAGAATAGACAAATAAGGTTATCTTTGATTTTCGCGATCTAAATAATGCTTATTTAAAGGATGGCTTTCCTTTTTCCATCATTGGTTGATGTTACCACTGGGTATGCCTGATTATCATTTCTAGATGGATTCTCCAACTATAATCAAATTTTAATGGCAATGGAAGATGCGAAGGTCACAACACTTAAAACGCTAAAAGGAATATATTATGATAAAGTTATGCCTTTTGGATTTAAAAATGCGGGAGCTACTTATTAAAGGGTTGTGTAAAAGATTTTTGATGATATACTTCATGAAAATGTCCAATATTGTGTCGATGACTTAGTTGTGAAGTCTAAAGAAGTGGTTAACCATCCTCAAGATCTATGACAAGTCTTTGAACAATTAAGACAGTTCAAACTCAAAATGAACTCCTTGCAATATGCTTTTGGAGTTTCTTCAGGAAAATTTTTATGCTTCATTGTATGACATAGAGGCATTGAAGTTGGTCAAGCAACAAAAGATGTCATCCTTAAAATGCCCGAACCAAGAAATATTCATGGGCTCAAAGGTTTGTAAAGGAGGTTAGCCTATATTAGAAGGTTCATTTCTAATTTAGCAGGGAGATGTTAACTATTCAGCCATTTGATCAAGAAAGATGTCCCTTTTAAGTGGGATGAAATATGCAGTAATGCTTTCAAGTAGATTAGAGAATATTTACTAAGTCTGCTTGTCCTAAAGGCACCAATTCAAGGACAACCTCTCATTTTATATGTTTTCGGCTAAGAACATTCTTTAGGGGTGTTATTTGCTCAATAAAATGATGAAGGGAAAGAAAATGCACTCTACTACCTTTGTAGAATGATGAATGGAGCGGAGTTGAACTACATTCCTATCGAAAATGTGTATGACACTCATGTTTACCATTAAAAAGTTGAGGCATTACTTGTAGGCTCATTTGATTCGCTTGATTTTGTGAGCTGATCCAATGAAGTACATTATGTCAAGACTAGTCTTATCCGACAGTAAGCTAAGTGGGCACTCTTATTGCAAGAATTTGAAATAAATTATATGCCATAAAAAGCAGTCAAAAGACAAGCTTTAGACTTCTTGGTTGGCTGATCATTTAATTCCTAATGATTGGGAATTCTCTAAGGATCTTCCCGATGAAAAGGCTTTTTTATTGAAATTCCACGGCCTTGGATAATGTTTTTTTATGGTCATGCTAGATATGATGGTGCAGGTGCTAGAGTTATATTCACCACTCCTAAAGGAGAAGTATTGTCAGTTGCATTCAACCTCACCAAGTTATGTTCAAATAATATAGCAAAGTACCAAGCCTTGATCCTTGGCCTTGCAATGGTAGTAGATATGGATATTCCATTTCTCAAGATATTTGGTGGCTCACAATTAATCATCAATCAACTCATCTCACTACGTGAAGTAAAGAAGGTTGAACTTTTGCCATATTTCAAGTAAGCAACAAGTCTCATTGCATCATTACATAAGATGACAATTGAGCATGTACCTCGAAAAGAGAATTGACAAGTTGATGCATTAACAAACTTAGCATCTACATTAGCACTACCTAATTCAAAAATTAAAGTGGCATTATGCCAATGATGGGTTGTGTCACCTGCAATAAAGGATGAAGAAAAGGTTCATGTTGTCTTTATTCATGAAATTGAAGAAGAAGATTGGAGACAGTCAATCATCGACTACCTAGAACATGGCAAATTACCTGACAACCCACAATATAAAATAGAAATAAGGCGTCGAGCTTCTCAATTCATATTCTACCAAGATATGCTTTATCGTAGTTCTTTTGATGGGGTCGCATTATGATGGCTCAAAGAAGGAAAAGCATCTAAAGCAATAAAAGAAGCACATTCAGGGATATGTGGTGCTCATCAATCAAAGCCTAAACTTCTTTTTTGAATTAAGAGAATGGGATACTATTGGCTAATAATGGCAAAAGATTGCATGGACTATGCTAAAAGATGTCAAGGGTGTTAGCATCATGCAAACTTGATTCGTCAACCACTTGAGCCACTCCACCCAACAGTTGCATTATGGCCATTTAATGCTTGGGGACTCAATGTTGTTGGGCCTTTACCAAAAAGTTCTTATGGGTACTGCTACATCTTGGTTGCAACTGATTACTTTTTCAAATGGGTTGAAGTTGTCTGATACAAAGAAGTCAAGAAAGAAATTATGACACACTTCATCTGAACAAATATATTTATCATTATAGTGTGCCTTGTTATATTATAATTGATAATGAAAAAGGGTTTCATAATAAGGAGATGGACAAGCTATGTAAGTACTTTGATTTCAAGCAAGACTTTTCATCTATGTATAATGCCCCAACTAATGTACTCACAGAAGCTTTCAATAAAACATTGTGCAACACTCTAAAAAAGATTGTCAATCAGACAAAAAGGGATAGGCATGAAAGAATGGGTGAAACACTATGGTCATATCGTATTGCATACCGTACACTAACACAAACAATTCAATATTCATTGTTGTACGGTATAGAAGCCATTATTCCGTTAGAGCAACAAATTCCATTTTAAGGATAAATGTTCAAAAAGGACTTATAAATGAAAGTAATGTTCATCCACATCTTAAGGAGTTAGAAACTCTTAATGAGAAGTGACTTGAAGCATAACAAAGATTACAATGTTATCAAGCTCGGTTGTGTAAATCTTTTAATAAAAAGGTGTAATCTCGATCATTTCAAATGGGTGATCTAGTTCATTTAATTAGAAGACCCATAATCATATCAAGACTCATGGGCAACAAGTTCACTTCTAATTGGGATGGCCCTTGCACTATTTAAGAAGTTTATTCAAATGGCACATACATGAGTGTAGATCAAGATGGAGTATGAGTTGGACCTATTAATCACAAGTTCTTGAAGGGCTATTATGCTTAGATGTTCGACGTTGTTCCTAGCCCACATGAGCTAAAATTACGAACAACTAAAAACAAAACAAAAAAAGAAAATAAAAATAAATGAACTACGTAAAGAATTGATCCCTCTTAGGAAGGTACATAGGCAGCTTAGTGTTTTGACAAGTTCATCATCCCAATAAAACAAATAAATATAAAACACAAATAAAAGAAAAAAAGCAAATAAAAATAAATGAACTACTTAAAGATTGGACCCTTATTAGGAAGTTATATAGACAACCTGATATTTTGCCAAGTTCAATCACCCCAATAAAAAAAATATTTCTTTAAGTTTGCATGCAGAATAAAATCCAAATCCAAGTTTTATTTATCTAAAGAAAAAAAATGCTCCATAAACATTACTATGAAAATTCTAAATACAAACTAAAAAAAAGATCTATAGTTGCCAATCAAGATTCTGCAGATCATTAAACTCTACATCAAACAACTTTTTGAGCTAACTTAAGGCATGTTCATCAGCTTTGCTTTGAACATGAGCAACCTCAATTAATGATATGTTTGCTTTCACGTTGGAAATCCCATTGGCTAAGTTTGACATGTCAACATTGACTTTTTCTAAGGAAGACCAAAACTATTCTTTCTTTGAAATCAAGCACTTATGTTCTTCTTCAACTTTGCTAGCTCTGTCTACTTAGAGGAACGATCACCAGTAAATTGAAACTTAAGAGTTAAAAGTTCATGAAGTTTCTTAGCAAGTCTTTTAAGATCTTTGGATTGAGTGTCTAACGACATTTGTCAAGAAAGATTAGACTCTAATTTTGTAAATGTTCAAACTTTTTCAAGGTAGCACGCAAACTACTTCTTTGGTATGTTGGTGTCATTCTTTTCAACCTCCTAAAGTTCATTTAAAGTTTTATTAATCTCCTTAGCCAAGGCAATAACTTTGTTTTAAGGGTGTGAACAATCTTATTTTGCAAATCTTGCTATACCATCTTAGCCATGACACCAATACTTGAGCATAATATCATTGCTACAAAATGTAGAAATCACAGATATGGCAAGACAAGTCAAAGGCTCCAAAGTCTTCTCTTGTTCATAAGAACTCTCTAGTATAATATTCAGCTTTGAAGTATCATCTTTTGAACAAGCAGTATCGACTTCCATCAATGGCAAGCCACAACCTTTTTCATCTAAAGCTATGCCATTTGTAAGGCACTCAAACTTATTAGGAACAAGAACTGAAGTTTCACTTGGTACAACAACACATTACCTAAAAAAAAAAAAATCTATGTCAGAAGTTAACTGTTGTAAATTTGGAACAACAAAATAAAAAAAAGAAAAGAAAATTTACAACATCTTTAATGAAAGTGGGGATGAAAGAGGAAGTGGGGATGTCTTCAAGCTAGTTTAATGGAAGCATATCACTAGCACCAACCTTAGAAATTCTATATCTTTGAGGGTGATCATCACTTCCATTAACACTATCTTTGCTTCTACGATCCTTTATGATATCTCCTTGGGAGAGCTTGTCAATAAAAGTTGCAACTCTTTCTACTAATTGCGGTGGATTTAAGGCCTCAATAGGTTTCAAGGATGAAGTTTTTTTATGAGCTATTTGAATTTGCTAACTAGTCCCTACTAACATTTTCTATAACAGACACCATTCTATGAATAGTCCCTTCTTTTGGAATATTATCAAGAACTTTCTTGTTCTCTTTAGAAGAGTGATATTTTTGTTTTAAAATAATTGGTCCTAATGCTTTCTCCTTTTTATTATTAGCTTCTTTTAGGAGGTGTCTAGAAATATGCTTCTTTTGATAAGCAAATACAGCTTTAGGCTTATATGTTTTGAAAAAAATTGGCACTGATTTAAAGCTAAGGTTCACATCAGCCAAGAATGCTAGGCGCAACTCCTTAGACCACCAATTTCTATATTCTTGAGTTGCAGAAAAATGCTCCTTAAGTGTTTAGGTAAGAACTGCCATAGTAAACCCACTATTAAGTCTTGTGCAAGAATTCTAAAGTCTAAGAACATCTTCTAGTGTTGGTTGTTTGAAGACTCTATGAATGTTTTCTATAATATCTTGGCAAAAGCCAAATTATTTACTAAATCTATTAGGACTATATGGCTCAAAGATCAATTCATTCTTTCACTATAAAGTCAAATAGCTAGAACAAAGGCTAATAAAATAATCAGACCATTAAGAAGATAGAGAAACATCATCCCTGAGGATAAAAAATTTCTTTGGTAAAAGCCTTTTTTTAGAATTAAGAACATGGTTCTTAAAAAACATAAATGTTTGGTGCTCGTTGAAGTATTGTGCCATACTTGCCCCACTATAAAGATTCATCATAGCAAAGTCTTTTTTATTATCAAGGCTAAAGTGTGTTCCAAACCTGTCAACTATCCATCCATAAACATAATGGATTGGAAATGGCGTCTTACGTCTTTGTAAGTTTGTTGAAGTAGAAATAACATATAAGTTATGATAAATGCTAACCAATATAAGAACTGTTAAGCAAACTAAATCACCAGTAGCCATTATACCTATAACCTTAAAAGTATTAGGGTGTATAAGACTAGTGTTCCTACGAGGAAGAATGAATATGTATAACCAGTAAGAACTTAAAGCAGCCAAGTACACTTCTTATTATAGAATGCGATCTTTTATACCAAGTGTTATGAAAGGCCTTTGTCATCTCTTATCACAAAGTAATGGCGAGCTGATAACCCTGATCGGATGAAAATCTTTGTAAGCTTGGTGGTTTGTTTGGTATAATTTTTTTCGATGGCTTAACATATCTAATGTCATTGCGAAACCAAAATTGCACCAAACTCTCAATAGTCATCTCAAAATCATCATCGACTCTACAAGAATGCCTCTAAAATGCATAAGTGTTGACAATTGTGCAATAAATAAAGTCATCCTCTCTCATCAACTCTTGTGAGTTCTTTAGTAGAGGGGATCTCTTCATTGTAAAACAAGCCCAAAGTTGGAAGACCGTCAGGTACATTCAAGTCCTACAAGGAAATGAATTCTTCATCAGTAGATAGGTACAAGTTGTTAGTTGATGGACTTTAATTTCACAAAAGCATTGCACCACATTCATCGATTTATAGTAAATGAAGAGCAAGACATATAAAGCATTATAAATGCCAGCTTTGTTAAGGATTTTCTTATTCTTGTAAGCACATCTTCAAGCCATTCCCAATGACATCTGACATAGGCAAATTCCTCATTAAATTTAAAAGAGGAAGGCCAATAAACTTCTTTGTTAATGGTATGTTGGCCTAACAATGGCAGATTATCAGCAGATACTTCAAAAGAATGAAAAGAATATCTTAATTTTAAACTAGGACGATTGTTAGTACTATTTTCAGATGGATCAAAGAATGAGTATAAGAGTTCCTTTGCCAATTCAGTTAGATGTGTTGGCTCTTACTAAATATCCCATGACGAAGCAAGTCCAATAATAGGGCTTCAAGTCCATAAATTGGTGCATGAGCTCATTTCATTCTCATCATTGTTAACGATTCTTATGCAAAGTCATTGATGGGCATCCAAAAAGTCTTCAATGCAAACCATCCTTGCAAAATTCAAAGAATCTACAAATATGTTTGACAGAATTAGTCAAGAAGTTGAAGAAAGCCAAATCTACAAAGTTACAAAATACACTTGACTAGTCAGATAAATCTAACTTGCCAAAAAGTCAAAACAAATAGAGCAGAAAATAAAACTAGTCTTCCCCACAAAAGCAAGTCAAATTTTGAATAAGTCATCTTCAAGTGGAAGCAAGGTACAAATCCAAAATAATCTTCAAGGAGATGTCACATAAAAATTCAAAACGAAAGTTTTGAAGTAGTTGTCTCTATATAGAAGCAAAATTGAAATGTCAAAATAGTCAAGGAAACCGTGTGTTGACTTAGCTAACAAAATCAAGGAATTCACAAGTAGACTTGATTTTTCATAAGAAATTCAAAGTCAACTTGACTATTCACGATAATTAAAGAGGTATAATCAAGAAATCAAATGACAAAATAATAAGTCAATATAGTCAATAAAAGTCAAAGAATTCAAGTCGATTTAGCAGTTTAAAATGCTAACGAGTCATAGTGGAAGAAGTACCAAATTGAAAATCACAAGTCAATTGTCAAAAAGTTTAACTTGATTTGAAAATGAAAAAGCTAGAGAGTAAAGATTAAAAAAAAAAAAAAAAAAAAAAAAAAGCTAAATCAAGATGGTGTGCCATTAAAAAAATTCTTTCTTCAATTCTAAGAGTTTATTTAAAAAGTTCTTTCATCTTTAGCCTGTGATTGGCAAATTTCCATAGGGAGGAAAGAAAACAAGGAAGGAAAATAAATTTTATTTTTCCTCCTTATTTTCCTCCCTCATGATTGGATAAAAAGGAGGGAAAGAAAAATAATTTTTATTTTCCCTTGATTGGATAACCAATTATGGAAAGGAAAAAAAATAATATGTAATATATTTCCAATTTTACCCTTTATTAAATAACACATTTGAATATATAATTGTATTGTATAATGAAATGTTAAAAAAATATATTTATAGATTGATTTATATTTTTTAAATATTAAAATGTAACAAAATATTTTTAAATATATTTTTTAAATTTTGAAATATTAACCGGAAATTATCGAGTGAAAATGAGAACAAATTAAGCAACTTTGGTTCGGTAGGTTCAGTTCGGGTTGATTCAATTAAATTACATGCATTTTAAATTTGGTTCGATTCAAATGGGTTTGATTTATTAATTACTTCAGTTAATTCAATTTTTTCTATTTTCTATATAAAAAACCGAACCAAAAACTTAAATCCAAATTTTTTAAAAAGTATAACTGAATAAACCAATTGTATTAAGGGATCAAACCGAACCGAACCGAACCAGCTCGATTCGGTCAGTTTTCAATTTGGTTCGATTTTTGCTCATATTCTGTAATTTTTTACACTGTCAGGGATAAGATGATAATTTCTACAAAATTCCCTCTTCCTTCAATATTTTATATCAATTTTAGAGAGAAAATGGAGGAGAGAAAATTTGAGTTATTTTCCTTTCCCCTTCTATTTTCCTTCCATTCCCACTCAAGGTAAAATACATTTTCTCTCTTATTTTCCTTTCTCCTTATTTTACCCTCTCTCAATCACATGCTTAATATAATTTGAAAGAATTGAAGAAGATGGAATGCAAAAAAAAAAAAAAAAAAGGAAGCAACAATCGCGATTCCCTCGCTGCGCAAACTGCAGGTGGGGCTTCTATTGTCCAGCATATATACATTGTTCTACATGAAAGCATCAAGAAGTCATCATGACAATTGAAAAAATATATATAAAAAAGAAAAGACAAAAAGAAACCTTGGTAGGGCCTACACAAGATAAGTGGTGGGACGTGCATCAGATGAGATTTGCAATCAATAAAATGTGTAGCCAATGCCATTATCATTAAAAAAAGAAGAAAAGCTGCCTCAGCAAATCTGAAATCAAAAGTCAACACCTGCACCTGACTGTTTATCAATTGTTTGATGTTTGAGATGCCCTATGATCCAGTCTAAAACAGTTATATTTATAAAAAAAAAAAAAAAAAGAGACACATCACGATGGACAAGAGGACCACATCATGTACTGGGTCAAACTTTTAAAGAAAATTAGTGCATCAGTGTATGCGAAAGTGAAGATCTCTGCAAGGTGTCATAAGATTGCAAAAGATGGAAAGTTTAATGGACTTACTTTTGATATTTCGGAAGACGCAGGCTTGAAATTTGGTGAAACAGGTTGAGTAGCATCTATATACAGAAGAGGGCAAAGCAGTCTAAATCCTATTAGATTTGCGATTATCATGAACCGGCCAATACACAAGAGTTTAGGACAATTCAAAATCAGTGTCCTAGTAAAATTCAAGTTGTGAAGCCAAGAACGGGTCTGTAGATTGGGCATAGAAATATTTGGGCTACTGAATTGTGTTGTGTTTAATGTAATCAGGCCCAAATATTAAAATATGGAGTTCCATAAAGCTAAAATTGGGTTTAAAATTCATTACAAGGCCAAAGTTCATGAAACGAAAAAACAAAAGTTTACATAACAAATTACACTTTAATAAAATTATGTGTGAATAAGTCTCGAGGAGTCATTTGTAAATATGAAAATTTTAGACTAATAAAAATATATATATATGGTCTATTTAAAATATAATTGAATTTAGTTAAATTTATTTGAATTTAAATTAAATTATTATTATTGACCAATCAAATTATTTAGTCTATTTTGATTTAATTATATTCAAATTCAATTAAATATGTTCAATTAAATTATTTGAGGCTCATATTCAAGATGAAAATAAGCCATGTGGCTTAAATGATGTAGCAGAAGCCAATGGTCATGAGCCAAGTGGACTAATCAAAAGATTTTCTTAAATGAAGAATCCAAAATAAGATCAACTTTATCTCTTAAGTTTTATAGATAAAGTGAAATATTTCTCCCAAAACCTTTATAAATAAAGAGGCTCCTATATATCTGGGATCTGTAATCTACAACAGACATCACTTTGCAAACTAAAGCCCCTAATTCTTCAAGTTTTCTAAGTTTCCAAGCCTTCAAGTTCCACAAAGTGAGGATCTGTTTTCAATTCGATATCAAGCCATAATGCTCTCGAATCACACTTGACACTCTTCTCCAATATCAAATGAAGAATTTCATCCTTGATTCAGGATCAAGTCTTTCTGGCCCTTGGATCTCAATTTCATATGAAGAGTAGAATTAGAGGATTCATTACTTTGTAAAAGAATTATTAGAGATTGCAATCCACATTTTTTTATAAATTGATAATTTGTACTTGTTTTTTCTCGTCTTAATTTTTAGGCACGAAATTTATGTGTATAGGGTCATTCTAAGAAGGTCAACGAAAAATATTCATTTTATATATTACATAGTGTGAACACAAAACATTGTGTGTGTGTTTGAAAAACTAAAGGAGTTGATAATTTATTATATTCATGTGTATGTTGCAATAGTTATACCTTATCTAAATATACAAGAGAAGTCATGTGCAAGTCACAAAGAAGATTTACTTCTTATCAAATACAACAACTAGATATACAACTAATAGATAAATACAAAAAAAATGATATAATAAAATCTGATACACTTATCACCCCCCTTTAAATCCATGCACATATCTTAGATATAGGTGATTTCATAGTGCAAGAAGTTGAGATAATGGCAGGAGTTTGGTAAATATGTCTTCAATTTGGATAGTTGTAGACACAAACCGAACCTGAATGAAACCAATAGTTACTTATTCGTGCACAAAATGGTAACCAATCTTTATATGTTTCATTTTAGCATGAAATGTTATGTCAATGGGAAGAATGTTTAGAGAACATGTGACCCTAAGGTATTGGTTTCACTCCTCTACCTTGAATGATATGTTTAAAAACAATGACAAAACCTTGAGAAATTCTAATGCTTAAACTTTAGTGTTTTTGTATCCTACGAACAGACCCAACGAATGGTAAAAAGGGAGAATGAATTCAATATGCATTGTAACAAATCCCAACAAGCATTGGAATATCACAATAGGCATTGGATATATGCTCAAACATGAGATATGCACTATGAACCTCACCACGGGTGTTGATATGGACCTAGCAACAAGCGTTGAAAAAGTGCTTTACATTAAGTTATAACTTTTGAACCTTCTAACAAGGCACACTCAAAGCACAATAGACATTAAAGGTATACCCAATGGGTATTATGAATTCCCCAACAATCGTTGAAGCATTTCTACAAATTTTTAAAAAATAGTATCGAGCTCATACTTTTTAGAAAATCATCAACATGTATTAATCATACTTCAATGGGCATTGAGAAATGCGCAATAGGCATTGAGCCAATGCTGCAAATGCCTAAAGTGTTTTGGACCATTCAACAAGCATTATGAAATTCACAATGAACATTGAACAAATCTCTTATGGACGTTGAAAAATTAACAATGGGCGTTGAAAGTATTCAAAGCAATGGGGGTTGCTAAGAATCAATGAGCATTGTCACCTCTAATGGCTAGTTTTGCAGAAAAGGTGTCAGACTAAATATCAACTATTTCAACTACTAACTTGAAGCTTTATTATTTAAGGAACATTTTTTAACAAAAAAAAAAGGTTAGAAAACTTTGGAGAACATTTGTAATCAATTAGAGAACATCTAGCGACCTCTTTGTGTAAACCATTTGGTGTTGCTTTAATTTGCGTAGAGTGAGGATTTCTTTGTAACTCTTTGAGAGTAGGTTTTCTTAAGCACTAAAAGTTTATTTGCTACCTAATTGAGAGGCATTGATGTTGCTTACATCTATCCTTGTTAGTGGTTAAAAGGTTGGTATTAACCTTATAAAATATTAAGGGTTGGGTTGACTCTCTTGTTCCTTATTAAAAGAAAGCAACTGTAAAGGTTGTCATTGAGTTTGAAAAAGGGAAGTTTTTCCTTGAGCATGAAAAGAGAATAAAAAAGGCCTAAGTGAAAGATTGGGGAATAACGTAGGCACATTGTCAAACCATTATAAAACTCTGTATTAATTTTTGTTTGTTGTTTTTGCATTATTCTTTAATGTTTTTATCTACAACCCAATTCATCCCCCCCTCTTGGTTTATCTCATTTCCATCCAAACCAACAGTTGATATTATAGTTTGACCTCTTTTAAAGATTAATTGCATGAGGTATATGATCATGGCAGCCTAAAATGAGCATGGACCTGAAGGACAATTAGTTGTGAGACCTCCTTTCTTTAATGGAACAGACTACTAGTATTGGAAGAACCTAACGTATTACTGTCTTAGATCTGAATCCATTGAGCTATGGAGAATTGTATAGAAAAGTCCACACACTCTAACGAAAACACTTGTTAATAGGACTCAAATAGAGAAAGACATTGATGAGATGTTTGATAAAGAAAAAAAGGCAAGTTGCTAATAATGACAAGGCCAACCATATGCTCTTTTGTGCTTCAAGTATAATTGAGTACAATAAAATGAACATGAAGTCAACTGTTAAGGAAATTTGAAAAGTCTTAGAGATCACACATAAGGGAACAAATCAAGTCAAAGAATATAAGATGGAGACCTTCACTTTCCAGTGTGAAACCTTCCTAATGAAGCCTGATGAAATGATCTCAAGAATGTATAATCAATTAATTAAGATTGTTGGAGAAATAAAGGATCTTAGGAAAATATTCACCAATAAGGAACTTGTGAAGAAAGTTCTTAGATGTTTACCTAAGGAGTGGCTTGAAAAGGTCACCTCTCTCAAGGCTCAAAGAACTTAAAAACCATGTCACTTGATGAGTTGTTAGGTAATCTCATTGACTATGAAATTTACCTGAATAGAGAAGTTTCATCTATATTTGAGTACGCAAATAAGAAGAAGAATGGAATAACACTCAAAACAGCCTTTAAATGCCTTTAACTTAGATGATGAAGAGTTGGATGATGAGTAGGTAGCCCTTCTAACAAATAAATTCGGAAGGATGATGAAGAAGAATGACAAAGGCAAGCTTACATAGATTGAATGTTATGGATGTGGAAGGCTTGGCCATATGAAAAAAGACTGTCCAAAAGCCAAAGTTGAGAAGAAGGACAATAAGAAGAAGAAAGCCTATAAAGCCACATGGGATGATTTTAATACATCTAAACCAAGTGAGGATGAAGAAGAGCTAAGGATAGGGAGAAAAGAAAAAAACCAATCTCTACCTTATGACCTTGGAGGAGAACTTTTCAAAATAGGTATGCTTTAGTTTTCTTAAAAATGATATAAATGAGGATAATCAAGAGTTGATCGATATGTTTATTGTTGAAAATCTTATTGAGACCCTAAAATCCACCAACAATGATCTTAATAAAATTTTTGAAAGAAATAAAATTTTTAAAATTGAATTAGTGAAACTTAAGAAAAGCTTCGATCTATTACAAAAGGAAAATGAGGCTTTGAATAAAGAAAATAAGTTTTATGAAATTATGTCTTCTCAAAATGAGAGTTTTAAGAAAGAGATCTCAACTTTAAAGGATTCACTTGCCTATTTTACAAAAGAAAAAGAAAATTTTGATGTTATTTTAGGCTTTCAAAAGACTTTAAAAGATAGACATAGCTTAGACTTTAATCAATCTAAATCTTCCACTTCTAAACCAAAGTTTGTGAGAGTTTCTTTCGAAACTAGAACACCCTCACCTTCATTAAAATCACATGAGCACAACACTAATTGCTCACATTCACACTCTTATAAGCTAAAGGCAAATCATGCACTTATTTATGAAACCAAGTATATCAAGAATGCACAGGTTTCTTCATTTTTAAGAACCAATCTTTTAGACAACCACCTCACACTTGCTTCAAAATGAGCTTAGAAAAACATTCATTTAGCAATGTTTTTATTGTGGAAAATATGGCCATAAAGCATACTATTGTTATGCTAGATTACGAGATGAACATGTTTATACTGTTAACCCATATAGACCTAAAAGAAAATAGGTATCAAAGAAAGTTTAATTTTACAGGATTGCAAGCTCCTCACTCTCTGCTCAAAATGTGTTGGACTAGGGTAGTTAACCTAAGTCTTGGACCTCTTTTGATCTTGACAAAGGAGATTGATCATGTCTAATATTTCAAATTAGTGTTATTTTGTAGCCTTTAGTTTTTATCTAAAGTTGGAAGTTGGATGAAGCTCGAAATTTCTCAAGTACGAAAAATGACTTCTAAATCACGACCGCTACTTTGTATTCGCGACTGTGATATGTGAAGAAGCAGTACTAGAAAGTAGACAGGCGAAATCGCGGAGCCATTCTCGATCACAATTCATCCAAATGATAGATTCCAAAATTAACAGACGAAATAACGGTACATGTCACGCCCTAGTCACGACCAGGAATTTTGAAGTAACTCAAAAAGGAAGCAAGTCTACAGTCACAACATGACACGTGTTCCAGCAGACCGTTGGAAGTCAAAATTCAAGAAGGCATCTTGTTGGTAGCGACCGCGAATAGTGAAGAAGAAGATAACCATTTTTGGCAGACGAATTCGCATCCTATGTCACGTCCTGTGCAAGAAAGCTCGCGACCGTGACTTCTGAAAGTAGGTAAAAGAGCAACGACTATATTTTTCTGGTGAACTAATCAGAAGCTGCCACGTGGACTAGTCGTTAGACATAAACGAGATGTTCCTTCAAAAATTTGGATTTCGCGACTGCTAATGAGTAGTAGCAACCATAAATTGAGACTGTCAAACATTTAATACAGAATCTGTCAAGCATGTCTCAAAGATTTAGTGAGCTATGTTATGCAATGTCTCTTTAGTGAAGTTTGGGTATAAATACTCCACCAAACAGCCATGAAGAAGGTTGCTAAGAAATTTATTATAAATAATTAAAGCTTTCAATCTTTGCTACTCTTTTTCTTTTAAGTGTTAGGTGTGAGCATTAAACACCAAGTTGTAAGGTTGTAGTGTTAGCCTGTAAAAACACTTCAAGAAAGATTTAAGTGTGAGCCTAGTGAAACACTTAAGTAAGGTTGTGTGTTAGCCTAAAAACACATTGTTGTGAGGCTGTGTGTTAGCCTAAAAACACATTATTGTAAAGTTGTGTGTGAGCCATCAAAACATAAGTTGTACAAGTTGGGTGTGAGCTTGAAAACACCTTGAGATAGTGAAATACCCAATTGATAGATTGGGGAGTCGATGTAGGGTCAATTATACCCGAACCACTATAAATCGTTGTCTCAACTTTGCTCATTCTTCTTCCCCTTTTCTTTGCCTTTTAAATTTTTATACACCTATTCAATCCCCCTTCTTGGTGCCAAGGGATAACAAGTGGTATCAGAGCAAGGTTTTCACAAATCAAACCTTTATTGGGTGAAATAAGATCATGGCACAAGAAGCAATCTACTCATACCTAAGGCCATATTTTGATGGAACCGACTATACTCATTTGAAGTATAGGATGGAGATCTATCTTGAAATAGATGTGGTGGACCTTTGGGACATGGTAATTAAGGAATGAAAGCCTTCTTCTAGAGTTGTGGATGACAATGAAGAATTAATCACAAGGGATGAATGGGTTGAAGCTCACCGAAAGTCAAATGGCAAGAACAAGAGGGCAATGACAATTCTCTTAAGCTCACTTTCTAAAGGAGAGATTGGGAGAGTGCAACATTGTCAAACCGCACCTGCCATATAGAGGACTATAGAGAATTATCATGAAGGTACAACTCTAGTGAAGTCAAGCCGTTTGGAGATGTATGTCACCGAATGAGAACTCTTCATGATGAAGGACAATAAGAACATCACAAAAATGATGAACCGACTCTTGTCCATTGTAACCAACATGAAGAAGTTTGGAAGAGCACTTACAAATTATGAGGTAAATACAAAAATCCTTAAAACTCTTCCACTTGACAAATTTGAGGCTAGGGTGTGCATTATTCAAGAGTCCAATCTAGAGATTGGAGAAGTCCCAACCGATGTGCTTATTGGCAAGCTCTTGACTCATGAGCTGGTTATTCAAAAAGATGAGCAAATGAAGAAGCTAAAGGGCCAAGGTGAAAAACCAGAAGAGAGAACCATGGGTCTTAAAGCTTCAACAAGAGAGAAAGAAGTGGACATCTTCTCAAGTGAAGAGAATAGTGACAAAGAAGGAGAAGAGCTATCCATGCTCTCAAGGAGAACCAAGGAGTTGATAAGGAGAAGAAAAGAAAGAAGAGTCTTCAAGAAATCTGCCCAAAGTCCAAAAGAAAGAACAAATGATGTCACATGCTATGAATGTGGCAAACAAGGGCATATGAAGCATGAATGTCCAAAGATAAAAAAGAAGAAGAAAT
>CATIWR010015851.1:0-46897 GCA_949677035.1 Omphalea diandra | reverse complement strand
TCATTCCAAAACGAAAGAAAAATGCAAAATAATGTCCAGTAGCAAACCACAAACAAGAACACCAAAATACGAAATTGCAGAAACCACAAACAAGAAAATCAAAATACCAAATCACAGAAAACAGAATACGCACCTGTTTCTGTAAGAAATTTTGTTGCTCAAAATCCCTAAAAAAATTCCCCAAATTGATTGATTGAGAGAGAGTGACACCCGCTGCTACCTTGTCTTCTCTTTTTTGCAATACTCAAGTCAAAACAGCGTCGGTTCATCACAAAACGACGTCACTTTGACACAAAATGCAACACTTTGATTTTGAACAAAACGACGTCGTTTCAAAGTCTGGAATCGTTAAAAACGGGTGTAAAATCGCGATTTCACCGATTTCACCCATAAAACTGCGATTTCATCTCGATTTCACACCAAATTCGATTTTATATACGTTTGAACTCATTCATGTGATTTTAGATCGTAAAAACGTACGAGTTGAATCACATTTTTTACAACATTGCCAGGATCTTATGCTTACAATTTGCCCCTACTTTGTGAGGCTTAGACAATAACATTTGAGAAATAACTGTTTGAATAAGTCTCAACAAAGTGAAGTAAATAATGTAAACATTAGTAAGGATACCCAAGGATATAAGCCGTCATGCGGGTACTAAAGTCATTCTGGTAGCTTTCTAGCACGAACCAAGTGTTTGACAGCTCTTCAACAACTCTCTAATAGGTTAAAGTGGTTTTAACAACTCTTTAGCAGGTACTAGATGTTTAGGTAGTCTTTTAGCTACTCTTAGCATGTATTGAAGTGGTTCTGGTAGCTTTCTTTCAAGAACCAGACGTTTTGATGTTGGATAATTGGCCTCTTACAGTCAATAGTATTCTTGCACTTTTCTGTAGGTGCTTTAGTCGTTCTAACTAATGATTCTTACAGGGCTGTATAACCCATCCTAAAATCATAGTCTATGAAACATTTTAGAATTGGTCCCCCCAAAAACTTTAGGTTTGCACAACCCTAACAAGTGGATGTACAACTCATTCTTGGCTGTACAGCCCGCTTGCAAACCCTAATTTCAGGAGATCATCTCCTTTATGTGATTGAATGTGTCCATGGTACAACTAGAACCATATTAGGCTCTAGTGCACTCATCCAACACCTATAAATACCCCTCCTATTTGAATATAGGGAGAGGCTTGGACAACCCTTAGATTACTAAAATATACTCTTAAACATCACTCAAACATATCAATATTAAACCCTAACATCTCAACTCACTCTAAGGTAGAGTTAGACCTAATCTCTTCATTTTTATGCATTCCTTAAGAATTTTGAAAGATGGAATTAGACTTGTGAGACTCTGAGGGCACATAAACAAACAAAGGCATTTAGGAACCCTTTTATTCTCCTCTTTCTTCTTCCCTTTCCTTTCTTTCTTTGTTTTCAAAATCCAAAAAATAGGGGTTGTACAACCTTGTCTATAAGTTATACAACCCTGTATCTGGGATGCACAACCCTTATATTACGTTGCACAATCTAGTTTGACTAGTAGACAGTTTTTGGCGAAAAATATTTTTCTTTTCCTATTTGAATTTTGCCTTTTTCAAGACCTTTTCTTGTGATTTTTTCAATGTTCTAGTAGTAAAATAGAGGAAGGCTAAACATCTTAAGATCCCTATTCATATCAAAGATGGAATTTAGGAGTGATTTTACAACTTTTTATACAATGCTTCATGTTTCTTTATTGATTTGGTGTGATGTTTAAGGTTCTGTTTTGATCCCTTTTTCATAGTGACTAAGTGAGGAGTTAGCCATTCTTAGGACTTTGAGAGTCTTTTATACTTATTTACATTTTTTTTTTGTTATGCATTTTTAAGCACTATCAATACATGTATTAGCTTCATAACTTCCCATGTTTCAATTTGCATTCTAACCCTTCTTATGGTTAGCAGTGCTTGTGGATGCCTATTTCTTAATGAGCAATGAGAGGGAGGATTCATTAATCCCATGACCTCCTTTTGTAATGATTTAGCCTTAGGCAATTAAAGGTCCTCCATTAGGCTTTGCATTGCATTTTTATAATTTTGACTCTTCATAATGTATATATTCATGTTTATTAATGTTTAATGTTATCGATGTGATGTGAGGATGTGATATTATGGACTTAGATGTATGTTTAGGTTCCTTGACTTTAGAGATATGGTAAGATGACTATTATGGACCTTATTTGCTTTTGTTTTAGTTTCTTTTACTCACTTTCCTTTTGTTAGTCACTTATTCTCTCTCTTTGGGTGTCGATGCTCTTACTTGAGTTAGACCATAGACTTGGTCTTGATTGCCATTCTATATGATTATGAATGATTACACTTGAATGGATGGATGATAATGCATGCAAAACCCCTATGCCATGTCATATGATCCCATTTTCCTCTTTAGAATGGTGTTTTGTGAATAATGGAATGCATGACATCCCTTTTGCCTTGATGCATAACCCTTTCTCCATAAAGTTGGTGACTTGATTTATTTATGTGGATCGTGCTTAGATGCATGTTTAGGAGCATTAATTAGACTAATAAATAACTATATTAGAATTTTAAAAGTGAACTAAAGATGATTGAAGGTTGGATCCTAATGTTTGGATGCTTTAGGGGTGCCTAATCTCTTCTTTAAGCCGTACCTAATTTTTGAACCTAATCTCTAATGGGTTGAAGCCAAAATGGGCCTTCTAACTAATTTATATTAGGTTTAGATTTGCGCTTCCTTGGATTCTTGTTCCTATCAAAGTCAAGTGGTGACTCCATATTCTTGTTCCCGCTTTCAGCCCTTTGATGGCCATTATCTTGGACTAAAGGCTTTAAAATTGCATTAGGCCTAAAAGGACCCCTCGCTAGTTTGATCACATGTTGTACCTTGGGGTAAAGACCCTCTATCCTCTCAATCTCTTGTTGGTCGATAAAAGGATGAAGTTATAAGCAATATTCCACTAGTTCGAGCAAAATCTCAGGGCATTCATAATTGCATTCTTTAAATATATTGTCCCATACCCATGCCTGCCTTTTATTATATTTAAGATTTTGAAGTATGTAATAAGAGCTTAAGGATAAGGTCTTAAAGATTTGTAATTCTATTCTTAGGATATCTATAGTGTTACTTAAGGATATGTGTAGTGTTTAAGTTAAACATATGGGTGTGATAGATAAACTAGAGTTATGATTTTTTAGTTTATGCCTTAGTCTTTATTATGGGTTAGAGATGTTGATATGAATTCCCTTAATGAAAATTTAATTTAAATAATGTTACATAATATGAGATATATGCATAAGTTCAAATAAGATTCCTAAGGATAAAGAGGTTTCATGAACTTGATTGTAATGTAGGAAGAATTGATTACAGAGACATTTTTATAACCTAATGAGACACTTAGATGCCTTGGAAAAAAAGACTAGATTAAAGAAAGATAAGACAAATAATAAGTCAACTTGTAAGTCTTGGCTTGTTACAACTTTTGATAACTTGAAGCCAACCATTGCTTACCACTGGTTTTGTTTGATTTGTGATGTTTCATAAGATTGAAAAAAAAAGGTTCATAATCAAAATAAGATAACATTATTGAAAACTTGGAAGAATAGGATGGTTGATTCAAATGAGCATTAAAAGGAATTTAAAAAAGTGTGTTAGGAAATATAACCATAGAGAATAAGCAATTTACATAATGATATGTTGAACATTAAAATTTTTTGTATGAAGATTGCATATGTTCAACATGTTAATCGAACAATGATCAAACATTTTTTATTAAAGCTTTATCTTGATGTCTTTTGGCACAAAACTCATTTATTGAACAAATAGTTAGGTTATAGAAAATCTTTAGCTATCCATTTTTCTAGCCTCTAATAGAGGTCCACATGATAATAAAAGGGACTAATACTAAAAAATTTTAACATTAAAGACAATCTTTTTGGTTGAAGAAAATAGTGGCAAAGCTTCATTCTAGTGGCCAAGATCACTTTATGATATATGTATAGCTCTTTTAGATTAGGGTTAGAACTTCATGTCTAATGCAAACTATGGAAGCACTAAAAAACCAATCTAATACAAAGGACCAATGATAAAGGCAGGCCTCAAAAAGTTCAGATAAGCTTTGAGAATGTTCATGCAAGAAGTAGTCAAGAAAACAAACTTTGGAGTGATAAGAGCATTTAATGGGTCCTCTTCACAAGAGAAAAATAGTCATTTCTAAACTTTAATTTAATGTGTGGATTCTTAAAATGAAATCTATAAGTCAAACTCTTCAAACAAAGTAATTTGGACTAGAAATGTCCTAGAAGATTCTAAAAGGTTCTAAAAAGCTTCTAACAATATTCTAATCATCTTTAGTTGTAAGAACATAAACCCCAAGACGACATTAAGGGGGAGGGTGGCAACACATGGTCAAAGAGTCAAAGCCAAGTTCTTCCAAGATATGTCGAAATATGACTTACCTATTTATTCTTCTTTTCTTAATCGAATAGTGTATTCATTTAGAATAGGAATTTTACTTATTTTCTTCAATTGGAACAATAACTAATTAGCAGTTCTTTTTTTCTTCTTGGTTGAATAGTACATGGCCTTTTCCTATTTAGTTTCTTCTTAATTTTTAGAATAGGATTAAGTCTTTTGTTCCTAATTAATGAAGCTTTGTGATGCCTATAAATGGGCCATTAAAATTTATAAGAAGACACAGTATTCATCAATATAATTCTGATTTTTATTATGAGGATTTGTTCTTTTTTTAGTTTTGGAAAGAACTTGGTGAGATTATTAAGTAAAGGCTAAATTAATTTTGTAAACTAGTTTAATTCTAAACTTAAAATTGACGTGGTTAATTCTAGGTTTGGATTTAAACATCCTTTAATTTTTTTTATAAATTAGGTGTTAGAATGAGCGGTAAATGTGACAATCCAAAAGGGGAGTGAATTAGGTTGTAAATAAAAACAAACACAAACACAACAGAAGCAAACAACACAAACCGACACAAGGATTTTATAGTGTTTCGACAACGTGCTTGCCTAACTCCTCAAGTTTTCACTTAGGCCTTTCTATTTCTTTTGCAAGCTTTCACTTAGACCTTTCTATTCCTTTTGCAAGCTTAAGAACAACCTTTTCCTTTTTAAGGCTCAAGGACAACCTTTTCTTTTACAGGCTCAGGAAGAACCTTCTCTTTTATATGCTCGAGGACAACCTTCCCTTTTCAAGACTCAAAGGCAACCTTCCCTTTTATAGGCTCAAGGATAACTTTTTCTTTTACAGGTTTAGGAAGAACCTTTACAATCACTCTCTTTTACAAGGAACAAGCGAGCCAACCTAACCCATTATATTTCCTAAAGTATAAATATCTCTCAATTATGCAGTAAATGCACTTTTAGTGCTTAATAAAACCTATTTTCAAAAGAGAACAGAGTAATCTCACTTTACCCAAAAATACAAGTAACACCTAAAAAAGGTTTGCACAAAGACTTGCTAAAAGTTCTGGTAAAAGTTCTTTTCAAGTATTCTTCGAAGTCTCTTACTTTTTAAACTTCTTACCCATTCTCCATCATTCAACGCCCATTTGCTTTGACTACAATGCCTGTTAGAGCAAAAACATTGATTGTTGTTCATTTTCCAGAAAGCTTGAACTTTGTGCTCTATTTTTCAAACTTTGCACAATTGCTTTTCATGCCTATTGAGCAATTCGCAATGCCCGTTGGAAACTCTTTCAATGCTTGTTAAGAAGAGCTAACACCCATTTTGAGTTTTAAAAGCTTTAACTCAAGTTTGGACACTTTTCTAACACCTGTTGCGAATATACAATGCTTGTTGTTAGGCTAGATCAATGCCTATTGTGAAACTTTAATGCCCATGGCGAGGTTCAACACTATCTAACTTGGAGCACTTCTCCAATGCGTATTATAAAAGAACAATGCCCGTTGCGAGGTTTAGAAGACTTTGGCAATTTGCATCTTCCAATCAATGTCTATTGCTCATCCTTTAATGCTAGTTGAATGGTCCAACGCCCGTTGAGATATGTTTAATGCCCGTTGAACTTGCACAACACCCATTAACTTGTTTTGGCCCTTTAACTTTCTTTGGGTCTTAGAGTCATATGTTTTCTAAACATTCTCCCTCTAGTATTCACAACAATCTCCCCCTTCATCGTTCATTAGGTCAATCATTTAAAAACACTAAAGTATAAACATTAGAACTTCTCTTGATTTTGTTATTGTTTTATTATCATTCAAAACACATCATTCAAAGTAGAAGAGTGAGTCTAATGCCTTGGGGTCACATGTTCTCTAAACATTCTCCCCTTAGCATTTACAACATTAGGTTGCTAGATACAAGTTATCTAGAGGTCTAGTTAAAAGTTAAAGGTTCATTGTTTGATTCTTAATTTATCCTTGGGTAAAGGTAATAACATTACATATGAATTTGGGACAAGTTAACCCGTTTGTATCAATGTCTTACATAATTAACAAGGTCTTCTACCATCTTGTTGGTGGTCATTCATTGATGAAGTGACTTTAAGCCATATCATATGGCCTTTTGAAGTTACTTAACTTGGCTTATCAAACCCATAATTTTTATTCCTAAAGCTTATGATTTTAGTTAGTTATTTTAATTAAAATCCCTAAATAAGATATATCTTCTTCTTAAATACTTTTAAGGATAAAATTCTCTTTTACATTTCTCTATCAATTACCCAATGCGTATGACCTATTCGGCTCTTTATTTACGCTAGTAATGTATAAAATTAATAATTTTAAAATTATTCAACTTAGTTTATGCATAGATTATGAGTGAAATCTAGCAATGCATCCTGACCCTCAATTTATGAGGAGAGTTAAAGAGGCATGACTATAATTTATCATATTTGGTTAGTGATTTGATTCTTTTGCTAAAACTATTTTCAATTAGATTAAGAGTATGAAGAAGTGTCAATTCTATTGATCTAATTTAGTTCTTAATTTTTAAATCTATAACCAATAGTGAATAAATAATTGAAACTCTTTCCTGAGAATTGCTACTCTACCTTGCATAAGAATTTATGTTAAAGACTTGATCAAAGGCCATGAGAAGGATACTCCCTTCGTATGGAAGGGCAAATCCTTTATCTATGATTCATATAACTTCAAATGAATTACTACATTCCCACTCACTGCTTTGCATGTAACTAGGTTTAAAGCTACATTGATTAGTGTCAAAGCATTCAGCTTGGAATATAAGCTAGTATAATGATTTTTAGTCTAAAGATCACTATCACAACCTCCATTAAAGATTCTCTTGACGCCATACAATTGCTTCACAGAGATTCTTTTTGTGATATATTTGCTCGTCATGTGTCTACATGGTTGATTAATAAGGTCATTCACTTCCAAATTGGAAAAATACCTGCTTTCTCATTTCTTTCCTACAACGAAGAGTGAGAAGGAAATATGGAGGGCTCTGCCGACGAAGCAGCCAAAGCAGTCTCCGATTTGACCATGAGCAAGAAGTGAGTCTCTTTTCTACTATGGTTGTTGTCTGTTGTTGCGGCTGAGAAAACAAGTGAAAGTAGAAATGGAGAGCAACAAAAACATTATTTGGTTTTAAATTTGATTACGGTTATCTTTCTTTGTTTGATTGGATGGTTTTGGGCAGTGCCCGCAAGAAGGAGTTGAAGATGGAGCAGAAGGAGGAGGAAAGACGCCGTAAAGAGGAGGAGAAGGCCAGACAGGTAATTCTTGTATGTAACAATGTTTATTACGAGTGTTAATTCCTATTCTGCGTTCAGAATATTGTGGCAGCAATTCGTTGATGGTTATTCGTGTATGTTTGTGGCTATTGTCGATTTTTTTTAATGAATCTTACCTGAGTTTGAAATTGACTGTAAATTGTGTTAATTTTAGGCTGTAAACATTTGTTTACTAATAATGTAGCTTTTCCATTTTCAGTTGTGGTTTTTAAACATGATTAGCCATGCGTTTCAATTTCATTTCATCTAACAAGCAAATGTACACATGCACCTGTTATCCAGGCCGCAGAAAGGGCCAGCTCCCAGAGTCAGAGACCCACAGGGGCCGATGATGAGGATATGGACCCAACAGTATAACTATAATGACTTTGAGAATTCCTTTTATGGAACATAAATTTCAGTATTCTGCCTTTTGATGTTCTTTCTGTTTTGCCAATCTAACAGCAATATTTTGAGAATAGGCTTAAATATCTTGCCTCCCAGAAGGCCGGAGGAAAAAATCCATATCCTCACAAATTTTCTGTTTCAATGTCCGTCAAAGAGTATATAAAGAAATATGGAGAGTTAAGTGATGGGGAGCATCGTAAAAGTGAAATTGTGTCTTTAGCTGGTATGCTAAGTCAGTTTTTTTTCATGTTATGTAGGGTTAATATGTTGGCCATATTTCATTTTGTTAACCACTTTTATGTTTTTATTTTTCTCCTGCAAGGGCGAATCATGAAGAAACGATCTTCGTCTTCAAAGCTGTTCTTTTATGATTTGCACGGTGATGATGTTAAAGTCCAAGTGATGACTGATGCCAGGTATCCAATCATTGCTGTATTTTCTTTCCTTAAAACTAGCACACGTATAGCTTGCACTCCTTCTTAATTTCCCTTCCTTTTAATATATATTTTAGAAGGAGGAGAAGGGATGTGATTTCTTGGCCGTGAGTTTTTTTTTTTTTGGGACTTCAATTTTGAAATTCTTGTACTGCTTCTTGTTCCCTTGATTGGTTAATTTCTCAGCTAGATGTAGATTTCCAATATATTTGGGATTCGGGAAAATATTATTCTATTCTGGTGAAGAATTAGGTGATATGCTTTTTGCTTTATGATTTTTGTGGTGTTCATGAGAATTTGTTCACTGTAAGAGTTTTACATTTTAATCTACCCTAATACATTTGTGGTAATTTTGTTGGAGAAAATACTAGAATGAGTTGGTAACCAGTGTAATATCTTCAAACATAATTTTCTAGTCCATAGCATGTAATATTGTTTTTTAGAACCAAAGGAGATTCCTTAAGCATGTGATTGTCTGGCTTTGGAGACTAGTTCTTTTCAATTTTTTTTCCGCAAAATAAATTTAAATGCTCGGTTAAGTGCTACCATTCATCCTCATCTTTAGGCGCAGTTTATTTCGCAGAAAATAATTTATTTGAAAAAAATATTTTCTAAGAAAAATATTTTCTAAAGAAAATTAGAAAATATTTTTTGAGCAACATATTTTCTTGTGTTTGGAATACACTACAAAAAATATTAGTCTTCTTATGAATTATAAGATTATAACAAAATTTAGACAATAAATATTGTAAATTTATACTATTGATTGTTCAATATAATAAAAAAATACATTAAAATGAAAATTTTTGTTGTTCCCACTCATCTCTAGCGATTACTGGTGATAGATATTGGTATTAGAGATAATAAATACATGTGTTTATATGATTTATTCATTATTTGTATAAGTTTGTCAAAGTTCGGAAAATGACTTTCCATTTACTAAACAGGAAGTCATTTTTCTGAAAAATTATTTAGTTTTCCCTTTATATGATTTATTCATTATTTGTATAAGTTTGTCAAAGTTCGGAAAATAACTTTTCATTTACTAAACAGAAAGTCATTTTTCTGAAAAATTATTTAGTTTTCCCTTTGACCAAGAAAATATTTTCCATTGATCAATTCTCCTGGATGTGGTAAACAGAAGAAAATGCAGAAAATATTTTCCTGCAAAACAAAAGTAGCCTTATTTATTATTGTTTCTTTTGGTTTCCTTCTCCAGTTGGAATGAACTGACAGTTCTTTTTTGTTTCTGTTTTGCTAATTTCAGCAAGTCAGGCATGGAAGAAGCGGAATTTTTTAGGTTTCACTCCAGTGTGAAGCGTGGTGATATTGTTGGTGTTACTGGATTTCCAGGTTTGAGATATTAAAAGCGTTAGTTAATTTGTAATTATGTTCTCTTAATTCAATGCTGATTTTTGGTCAGTTGCTGCGGAAAGTTGTTTTAATTTGACTACATTTGATTATTTTATTGGGGACTTCTCTGTGATGCTTTTGCCTTCTATTTGT
Organism: Omphalea diandra; assembly: GCA_949677035.1. Classification (NCBI taxonomy): domain Eukaryota; kingdom Viridiplantae; phylum Streptophyta; class Magnoliopsida; order Malpighiales; family Euphorbiaceae; genus Omphalea; species Omphalea diandra. Next base: position 36,822 of record CATIWR010015851.1, on the reverse strand, counting down.
GTAGAAATGAAATTGAGTTGTGTTTTCAGTGGTATTTTACTGCATATGCTTTGCCAAATAGTATTTCCATGTTCTGATTCAAACTGTTTAGAAAAATTTTATGTGTTCTTGTTTTCTTCAACATATGCCATCGTTTTGGAACTTCTCATCCGTCAGATGAATCAAACTGTTTAAAATGTTTTTTCATATATGTTTTCTTGTTTTCTTCTTCATATGCAATCCGTTTGGTTCTTTTCTTCTGTCAGGAAAAACAAAAAGAGGGGAGCTGAGTATTTTTCCAACATATTTTATAGTCTTATCGTATTGTCTCCATATGATGCCAAGGGGAAAACCTGGTGCAGAAAATGCAAATGTGAGGGTGAAGCAATTTAGTTGTTTGATGTTTGCTGAGATATTTTTTTAATGGGATTTATGTTAATTGTCCTGCAGAGAAATGACATTTGGGTCCCTGGATGTATCAGGAATCCTGATGCATATACTTTGAAAGATCAGGTATTTAGCCAGAAAAAATCACTTTTTAATCTATACGTGTTTTATTAGTTTACTTTGCAACCTATCCTTTTAATTTGTTAAAAAATTTATTATTTCTGTTTAGTTTGGATTAGTTTCCTTGCGTTAATTAACTTGCTCAAGTTACATCAAAGACAAACTTGATCATTCTGCCCTTGGTAGATTCATGGATGTGGATAAAATCTTCAGTCTAGTATAAATTTTAAAACACACTAAAAATAATTATTTACAATTAGTTGCGTCTTTTTTCTTTTGACTTTTAGATTTAGAAGTACAAAACTATATTTTCTCTATAAAGATTTCTATAATTTACACTAAAATCTCAAATTTAAATGCTCAGATTTTCTCTCTATTTATCATAAGGTAACCATGCTTTATTATGAAAAAGAGTTTTTAAATATTGATTACTTCATTATTGTAGTCCCATGGACGATGTGGTAGATGATTAGATGGGGTTTGCAATATTTGGTTTTCGGTTTAGTGTGAAGCAGCGATTAGTAAGTAATAAAAATTAATGGAGATTATCAAACTAAAATTTTCATACTTGTTCAAATGGTTTTAATATGACAAATGGCAGAACATGATTATTATGAGAGTTGTTTCTTAAAAATAGTTGACTAGAGAGGAAAATATACTTTCTTGGAAGAAACTTGTGGGACCTTTTGATCAATATAAAGATTTGGGGGCCCAATTGTTTATACTTATGTAACAAACAAAATGTAAATATTTTGAATATAAGGGAATAATTATCTTAGGGGGTGGTGTTACTGGTACCTGAGTGGATTTGCTCCTTTCACATTATGTCAGGAGTTATATATTTTGAAGTATCTTCCTAAAATCATATTATTGACAGTACCTTTCTAATGTGGCATGCACTTCTTTTCTAATTTTTCTTGGAGCAGTTTTGGTTGGACATAAATATGGTAGAATTTCAAATTATTATATCCAAATACATTTACATACTTTGCAACCAAAACTGACATATAAATGGTGGAATTTCAAATTATGATATCCAAATGCTACCTATATTTAATTTAGTTTTCTTTTCTTATTTTCATTAATCTTCTCTTAACATCTGAATTTTATCCAATTCTGTGTAGGTAATGTTCTTCTAAATGGATTTATCAAATACACCTGCTACATTATATTATCCTATGATAATTTTTATGTATACATAAACCGATAAATAGATTAAGCATTAAAATATTTTTAATGGTTATAAAGGCTTGGCCATGACTTATAAATCATATTGTCCGTTTCAATTATAGGTTATTCCAGAACTGGGATAGTGCTACGTCAGCATATTAATTAATCTATGTTTTTCTATGGTGTTTGCTAGGAAACTCGCTATCGTCAACGCTATCTAGATCTGATGTTGAACCACGAGGTTCGACAGATTTTTAGGACCAGATCTAAGATCATATCATGTGTTAGGAGCTTTCTTGAGAACCTTGATTTCTTGGAGGTTACTTCTACTTGGTTGTTTCAACCATGCTGATATCTGGCTGTCCTGCATTTATTTCTCTTATTAATCCCAACTTTCATCCTTAGGTTGAAACACCCATGATGAACATGATTGCTAGTGGAGCAACGGCTCGCCCATTTGTGACTCATCACAATGAATTGAACATGAGGCTGTACATGCGTATTGCACCTGAACTTTATCTTAAAGAGTTAGTTGTTGGTGGTCTTGATCGTGTTTATGAGATAGGCAAGCAATTTAGAAACGAGGGTATTGATTTGACTCATAATCCTGAGTTCACAACCTGTGAGTTCTATATGGCTTTTGCGGACTACAATGACTTGATGGAATTAACTGAGAGAATGTTGAGCGGTAACGCTTAAGTTCTGGATTCTAAAAACATGTTTGTTCTTATCTTAAATATAATTTCTCATCTTGTGAGCTGATTTTGCTCTGTTCATTCTAATTAGGAATGGTCAAGGAACTTACAGGTGGCTACAAAATTAAATATCAGGCGAATGGACCTGACAAGGATCCAACTGAGATTGACTTTACACCACCTTTTAGGTTCGTGGGATATTGTTATTGCTCACGTGGTGTCTGTTTTAAAATAAATGTGAAATTTTTATTTGGTTTGAGCAACTAATTTTTGCTGCAGGCGGATTGACATGATAGAGGAATTAGAGAAGATGGCCAACCTCAATATACCAAAGGATCTTTCCAGTGATGAAGCTAACACGTATCTGGTGGCTGCGTGTGAGAGGTTTGAAGTCAAGTGTCCCCCTCCTCGAACGACAGCTCGTCTATTGGATAAAGTAATTCTTCATTCCTAGTTCATTTTAATGTTGTAAAAATTAGGATTGTCTGGTGTATGGTGGTGCCATATAGTGCCTCTTTATCGCATCAGTATTAGATTGTGAACTTCATTTACATTTGTGAAACAAGCTAAAAGCTTGTTTCATTTTTTATTTTTTAAACAGGAAAGATTAGGAAGCAATGGCTCAATTATTGAATATTTTTTGGTTTGTTTCTGGTCTATTGGTAATTCTTGTTCGATGTCATAGCAATTGTATATGACATATGGGCATCTGGTGATCATAATGCAGTGTGTAATATGTTAACGTCCCAACCGCCAAATTTTGCCATAAATTGATTACTTTCCCATTGTGTTCATGGAGTCTCCCCACCCAGCCACCCCTGAGTGTTTTTTTTTTTTGTGGGGGGGGGGAGGAGGGACAGACATCTCATGCTTTTAAATCATTCTTTCACGTGGTGAGGGGTAATTACATTGTTTGATCTCAAAAGGTAGACTGATGCTGGAGATAAAGACTAAATGTTTTCCTATGTCTAAATATTTGTTTACATTTCATTCTCTTCATTCATTTTTTGTTATTTGTGGAGTAGTTCTTGAGTAATTATTTGCTGAAGAATGGGCTCTCCAGATTGAGGTTTTCTTTACAGTTTAACTATTGTAATGTTTGTGTTTGAGATTATAGTTGGTGGGGCACTTTCTAGAGGAAACTTGTGTAAATCCTACTTTCATCATAAACCATCCTGAGATTATGAGTCCCTTGGCAAAGTGGCATAGATCAATACCTGGTTTGACTGAACGTTTTGAATTGTTTGTGAACAAGCATGAGGTAAGGTCACCTACCTTCAAGAGGTTTTTTTTTTCTTCCCTTTTTTTTTTGGGTTTACTTTTAGCTCTAATATTCATACTGCTGATGGTGTATTAAATGTTCAGCTTTGCAATGCGTACACTGAATTGAATGATCCAGTAGAACAACGTGAGCGGTTTTCCGAACAACTTAAGGTATCTCACATCATTTGAAAGTTAGCTTTTGTTGCAAATTGTCTCGAACTTCTGTCTGAAGGTGTTCTGCAAATATCAGTACCGACAATCTGGTGATGATGAAGCAATGGTTTTGGATGAAACATTTTGCACAGCTCTTGAGTATGGGTTACCTCCAACTGGTGGCTGGGGAATTGGTATTGATCGACTAGCTATGTTGTTAACTGATTCACAAAATATCAAGGTTTGTGTACATTGCTTTTCTCTCTCCCTGTCTGTATGTGTCCAATATGCAAGTCCTCTCTCTTCCTGTGCCTGTGCATGTGCACCAATATGCTAGTGCGAGGATGTGGTCAGTACTCACTTTCATGCCTATCATATGGTTTTTATGGACAGGAAGTGCTGCTCTTCCCCGCCATGAAGCCTCAAGATGAACCTCCTACTAAAGGTACTAAATTCTTTTGTTGGCTTCTGTATTCCTCCGACTCTGTTGCTTTTGGTTAATTCTGCTGCAGTGTCATCCACATTCTCAGTATTACCCCAAATGCATATGCCACTTGAACATATATCAGATATTTGGATTTCAGTAAAGGATCTTACATTCACGCACGGAAAGAGGCACAATGTTAAGAGATGATACATTATATTTCTATTGTAAAATTGAGGTTCATTAAGTTCACACTTATTTTTGTTTGGATCTTTCATTTGATTGTTTAATTTTCCTTTGCAACTGCAGCAACTCGAGGAATATGAGATGCTTGACATCTGACACTGAGTTTCACTGCAACGCACCTTTTGTGCGGGAGGTGGACATGTTGTCAATTGCTGATCAATTTTACTATCATTTTCAACTCCATTTCGATGGGGTGAAACTATTTTATATAATGCCGTTCAATAATATTAAACAACATGCTAATTTAATGTAACTATTTTTTATTTTGTTGGTTGCAACCTGCTGATTTAATAGTGAATAATAAATTTTATCTAATCTAATAATAGATTATTAATTATGATATTGTAAGATAATAATGTAAATGATATTGTAATCTTCATTTAGTAATTTTCACAGAATTTTCTTGACCTGAATAATTATAGTTGGAAGATTTGAAGGCTGATCATTAAATAGCTGTCATGGCAGCTATGGCTATCCATAGTCTTCCTCCTTCCTCTACGAGCCGGAGAAATTGGATATTGAAGACCTAAACCTTCGCTAATTACAAAAATATAATTGGATTTGTCTTAAAATACAGATTAGAAACTTATTTCCAAATACTGATTTTATTGCCTTGGTTCTTTAATGACTTTGCATTTCATTCCTAGTAACTGAATTTTCATTAATTTTACTATTTTTGTCATTATTATTTTGAATTACACTCATTAATTAATATATAAACTTTAAATTTAATTGTGCTTTATCACATAAATTGTTATGTTATAAAACTTTAATCTCTGAAACTTTTATAGATTTGTTTTACTGAAATTGCTAATCTTAAATAATGCAAACTAATAGGTCGTTTGATTTGCAAAAAATTTACTTCAGAATTAGAATCCACGATTTAATTTTTTGCATTTATTTTGCCAAAAAAAATTTCGGAATGAGAATAAAATTTCTCTAAATAGGAAAATCACCTATTTCCTTTTTTCTCTGATCATGAGAATCAAGTAAAATATATATTATTTGTTCAATCTATTGAATATTTCACATATGTCATACATAAAATCAAAAATAAAATGTATAAAATAAATTATTAAATTAAATATTAAAATAATAAAATTTTAATTTCTAAATAATAATACAATAAAATATAATTTTATTGAATCTTCCATTAAAAATAAAATAATCTAGCAATTTCATTTTAACGATAATATTATTATATTCAGTATATAATAGTATAACAATTTTATATTTGATTATCAATTTTAATATTATAAAAAAATAAACAAAGAAATTCATTTTGATTCCTTGATAAATCAAATACTATGAAAATATGATAGTTTTCTTTTGGATTCTGATTCTAATTTTAAAATTTCAATAAAATGGGATCTAAGTATATAATTCAGGGCATGAATCACAGTGTTAATATATATTACTAGTTTCAATTTTAGAGTATTTTGAGTTACAATGAGAGAAAAAAGACTTGAACTCAAACCTGACTCAAGTCAAGATATACAACTACCACAAAGTTAAGTTCGTGGGTACAATTTCAGTTTGAGTTAGGTGGTGTTTGGTAAAACAAAAAATTTAGTGCCGAAAATTTAAAAGTTAAATTTTAAATACTTAATGATTTAAATACTTTTTAAGCACTTAATGATTTCAATGCTAAAAATTTTTAATTATATAGTTATTTGGTATGAACTGAAAATTAAGATATGATTTTAATTAATTAATTTGATAATTATAATTATTAAATAAATATTAAATGGATTTTATTTTTAATGAGAGTTTATTGATTTATTAAGTATATATAAGTTATATTAATAAAAATATTTTAATCTCTATTAGTTGACCTGTTAAGTGATAATTTTAAATTAAAAATTTTGATTTATTATTTTTAAAAAAATCAAACTGAACTAAACTTAATAAATAAATAATATTATTAAACAAGGTTTAAAAAATAAAGTACTTAAAATTTTAATTTTAAGTGTTGAATAGTGTTATTAAACAGTCTCTTAATTTAAATTATTATGTTATTTGTGTTATAATTGTGTATGATACAATTATATGTTATTGTTTTACATTATATTACAAAAAATCACTATATCAAAAAATTAAAAAAATTAACTGTTATATAAAAAATATTCTAAACTGAAAACTAAAAACAACCTAAACAATAAAAATTATAAATAGAAAATTAATATAATATAATTCTGAATAAAAATTAAAAACATAAGAGTAAAAATTCTAAACAACTTTTAATGAATAAATTAGAAAAATTAGAAAATAAAAATTCTAAATAGAAAGTTAAAATTTAAATTAATTCCATTAATTGTTCAAAATTTTGAGTGTGTGAGAGCTAACGACAATGCAATATATCATTTAGAATTATTTTGTTCAAATTTAGTAATTTTTAAAAAAAATTATATTACATAAATTGAAAATATGAATCAATAGATAATTTTTTATTACAATTATCTCAAATAGGTGTGTATATAGTTTATATTTATCCATTCATTTTATTTTTTATTATGAAACATTTAATATTATTTATTTAATTAATTGTTATGAATTAATTTATTCAATTTAACAAATTTTGTTTCGCTTATGCCACAAAAAATTGATAATATGAATCAATATGTAGTTCTTTATTATGACTACCTTTGTACATAATTATAAATTTTAAAATTTTATTTTATTATTTTATTTATTTGATAATAATTTTTTATAAAACAAAAATTAATTAATTAGTAAAAACAAAATATTAAATTTATTTTAAATTCCACACAACTTGCAGTTCACAACTAATTTATATTTATATTTGAAAAGGATTTGATCGATTATGGATTGATGAAGATCGAACAAGTGTAAACTCTTGGCTCTCGTTGTATTTCCGGAAAAAGAAGCCAGCTTATACCGTACACACCCAAATGGGCAAATGACAGTCCCAAATGAGCCCGGAGCCATTGCCATCTTTTGCATATCCTACCAAAACGCCCACAAAAACAAAATATAATTCCTCCATTACATGAGAGTACTTTTTTTTTGGGGCAAATAACATTCGTGATCACCAAACTTTGGTCATAATTATATTATGGTTATAAATTTTAAAATTTATACAATTTAGTTTTTTAACTAATGTAATTATTCTATTGAAGTCTAATGGTCTAATTTGAGTAATTAAACATCAAACTGATAACGAAAAATCAGATTGTAAATTTACATTATCTACGAACCCATGAATCACTTTCATATCACATTTTCTCTCCTAGTTGGATTATGTAAATCAAAGGGATTCATATATCAACTTAATATTAGCTAAAAAAAAAAGTCATGTGAGAGTGATTGGTAGGACTATAAGTTACATGGGTGGCTAATCATATTATTATGTTATTAGCTTGGTGCTTGATTGATAAGAAATTAAATCATTAGATTTCAATAAAATATTTATAATAGTTAAATGATCAAATTGTATAAATTTTAAAGTTATGATTACAATAGAATTATAACCAAGGTTTATCCATTTTTCTTGCATATAGTTGGTGCATATGGAGTAACATATTTAGTGGTACAGGAAGTAAAATTTTGCTCCAGTCATACATTGTCAAGTGTAAATAGATGGACTATAAATTTTATTTATTGACCAATTAAGATTAAGTCCACTTATTGAGTAATATGATTTAGATATGATTCCATATAAATAAATATTAAAATTAAGTATGTAATTATTCTATAAGTTGACCAACCAAATAATATTGTATATCTTGTTGGATTAACCAATCAAACTATAATATTTGTCAAAGGTATTATAATCAAATTTATAAAAGCACTATTCTCAATGTATCAATAGACAAACTAGAAGTTTCACAAGACCCAAAAATTCTATAAATGAAAGTGATGTTGTGAGACTTACCATAGTGGTTGCCTTGGGTGATTCGAGTTTAGTTAAAGTGGTTGGCTAGAATGGTTCAAACTTGGTTGTTGAAAGACAATAGCGCTGAGAGGGTGTTTGGCCGATTGTCGAAAGCTCACTCTAATGCTTAAGTCAGTGATATGTTAAGAAAAAAGAGTGAGTGAATGTAATGTGTGAAGAATACCTAGTGAGACCTTTATATAAGAGTTGAAGTAGATAGAGTAGGATTCAAGCCCCTTTTTGATTTGGAGTAACGATGAGCTTCCTAAGACAGTAGAGGTGAGGGATGTTTAACTGATTGCTGGAAGCCCACTTCGATACTTAAGTTAGTGATATGCTAGGGAGAAAGGGTAAGTGAATGTAATGTGTGAAGATTATATGGTGAGGCTTTTATATAAGAGTTGAAGTAGTTAGTGTAGGATTTAAGCCCCTTTTTGATTAGGAGTAAGGATGAGCTTCATATTAAGTCATCATGATTTCCTGATAAAAAATCATAACTTCCTAATGAGGATGAGCTGTGGACTTAATCCTTGATTGGGTTGATGGCTTACAAGCTTTTGGGCCTTGTTATAGGCCGAGCTAACTTGATCACTAGTTGTGGTTATTGAGGCTAAACTGGGCCTTTTATATTCTAGACCTAACCCATATTTACTTGGATAGTATTCACATATCCCCTCCCCTCCAGTCCGAGTCTGTTTATATATTGGGATTGGGTTTGTATAAGACTACTGAGCTATTATAACCAAATTGTGCGCCATGGGTGTTATTGGACCCATTTGAGTTGAGACCCATCTGAGTTGAGGAGCTATTGAGTGGGAAACTCAAAATTTCAAAAATTGAAATTGAATCGTTGTGTCAATCATCACACCATATGGCAAACATTCAACATGTCTCGGTGTATGATTTTGATCAAAGAGATTAGTGTCATTGGATGTAAAACTAGTTCATCTAGCCCTGTCCCTCCATTTGCCCCCAATTAGGTTTTATAATGGCTTTCTTTGCAACGACAGTGGACCTATTTTATGTCTTCTTCCCTATTTTTTGTGAGATTTTCAGAGCTTTGTGTTGGGTTCTTCTTGCTTGTTAAGAAGTAAGGTTATTTGCTGAGTTTGCATTTTCATTTCTTCTAAATTTTTTAGGATGTCACCTCGTTAGCCTTCATTCCTTTTGGCGATGACTCGACTACTACCATTAGAGAAGAATCAATGGGAACCTCTACCCTAGTGCATGAAGATGGTGCGAGGTTGGTGATGAAAAATGCTTAAGGGTAAGTGGAGGAACTAGAAAAGGAAGATGAATGGGATAAGCATACTAGATTCCAAATTAGGGGCCTTTTCTTTACTCAGGCCTAAGCATGAAAATGGGAACCTCTACCCTAATGCATGAAGATGGCGCTGGGTTAGTGAAGGAAAATGCTTGAGGGTAAGCGGAGGAACCATAAAAGGAAGATGAGTGGGATGACCATATTAGATTCCAAATTGAGGGCCTTTTCTCCACTCGAGCCTAAGCAGTTCATGCTTTATGAAGAAAACTTAAAGGTTGGGTTTAGGTTACCTGTGCCTAAGTTATTCAAAAAGTTTTGAGGGTTCTTAGATTGGTAATTTCGTAAATTGCCTTAAACAAAATCAGAATGTTGGGGGAATTGCATTTAGTCGCTAAGGAAAAAAGATTTCAATTTTAGCTGGGGAGGCATGAGCTATTTTTATAATAAAGGATCAGGCTAGAGAGGATTATTAGCATTGGCTAAGCCTGGGATGGGCATGTTAAACCATTACCCTTCATCTATAAAGGGTTGGAAACATAAGTTTTTCATTGTTACTTGTAAGGAAGAAATGGAGTTTCCTACAAGATGGGTCAGTAAAGGATGAATGGGAATGTAGTTTGGTTCCTATCAAGCAGGCTTATTGTCTTCGATCGATGGTGAAGAATCATGTCAACTTAACAAAGCTGATAAAGAAACATTTGCCTACTTGAGCCACATCTGTTATACTTCTTCTTTAACTTAGTTTACTTCATGTGTACTAATGGGTATTAATGCCTTTTGTTTTTATAGAGATGGATATGAAAGCGTTGACGGTGGAGATGGCGAGATAAAAAGTCACCTGAGCTATGAAGGTTATTGCAAGGGGTGCCTAACAGTTAAAGGTTTAAGTGAAGACCATTGATAACAAAAAATGTTCTTTGGATGAGGCTAACGCCTCTAAGCCAAGGACTAAAATTGATGTTGGGGTTACCCCTGAGCCTATTCCACCAGTTGAGATGTTGGAGTTAGTGGGTGAGTAGACTTCCACCAAAGCGCTACCATCCAAGAAGGCCCATATGGAAGTAAGTGGAGTTAGAGTCAGATGATGAGCTCTTCCTACTTCTTAGGAATCCAAATTGGTGTCTTGATCCACTCAAGTATTTGAAGAATAAATATAGTCTTTGCTCATAACCAAACAATTAGTAAGATGCTCGATAGGATTTGTCTCTTACTGAGTGATGAGAAGAGCTTTAACACTTTACAAACAAGGAGTTAGTGGCTTGTGCATAGATGCTTAACCTAAAGGTATTGTGAGCAATATGTATTTTTAGATTTTTAAGTTTTTGTGGAGACGCTAAGTTGCTTTCTTTCTTTGTTTAGGCAACAATGATCAAGGTAACACTGGGCCTTCGTCTTAAGGTTGCAAAGTAAGAAATGAAAAGTTTCACCGAGCTAGATACTTTGTTGATGAAGGCTCGTGATGCTTTTGATTCTTTATCAAAAAAGCACCAAAATTCACTATAGAAAGTTTTCAAGTTTTTGTGGAGACGCTAAGTTGCTTTCTTTCTTTGTTTAGGCAGCAGTGATCAAGGTAACACTGGGCCTTCGTCTTAAGGTTGCAAAGTAAGAAATGAAAAGTTTCACCGAGCTAGATACTTTGTTGATGAAGGCTCGTGATGCTTTTGATTCTTTATCAAAGAAGCACCAAAATTCATTATAGAAAGTTACTACCTCGGTAAACTTTGCAAAGTGAAACTCAAGAAAAGCTAAAGACTGTCGAGGCTTGTGTGGTCGAGCTATTTGCCATTGAGAAAGAGTTGAAAAAGAAAACTATCGAGCTAAAAGAGATGAAGAAAAAGAACGCTGAGCAGAGTTAGGATGAAAAGGATTGGCAAGTGGGGGAGGCTACAACTCAGTTGTCAACTCTTAAAGAAATGTCTTCTATTTATTTTGCACATAATGAAAAATAAGGCGTGTTTTTTCGAAGTCTCACGCAAACATTGATTTTGACTATATAGGTGATATTTTGTTGGGTGATGACGAGGAAGGGGAGGTAAATGTGACAAAATAGATGTAGGCTTAATGTAACCTCTTACCTTCTTTATATTTTAAAAAAAATTTATAAGTTAAATAAAATTCTCTATTTGCTCCATTTGTATCCCTTTTCTCTTTATAACTATGTCTTATCATATGATCAATGTTGAATTGATATAAATATTCCTTAAAATGCTAAGAAAAAGAGGAGCTAGTAACTTTAGCCTTATTTCTTGCCTTTGAGTTTAAACTCTGATTATGTGAGTTTGGTGTTTTTAGCTTAGCTTGATATGTTTTGAATGTACAAGATTTGTTAGCTCGTCAAGATAGATTAGCTTTGAAAGTTGTTGGTATGAGATGGATTAACTTGGTACGTTTGATGTACGAGAGAGATTAGCTTGATACATTTTATGATATACGAGATTAATTGGCTTGTTATGTGTACTGGGTAGATTAGCTTGGTATGTTTGATGTATGAGAGAGATTAGTTTGATATATTTGATGTACGAGATAGATTAGCTAGGTACATTTGATGTATGAGATATATTAGCTTGATACATTTGATGTACGAGATAGATTAGCTAGGTACATTTGATGTATGAGCTATATTAGCTTGATTTCACAAAAGATGAGATTGATTAGCTCATTATGAGTACGAGGTAGATTAGCTCGATAAACTCTTAAAAATTTAAAGGGAATCAATCACACAAGACACTAAGTTTTTTACGTGGCTTGATAATTTCCCTACATTCATGGGTGGTTTTATTTTTATTGAGAGAACACAAGTAACTACAGGGGAGAGGCAACAAAGGCTGCTTGCATAAAGAATTTCTTCAAGGTTTTCATGTTCCACATATGAGGTAGGGGCTTTCCCTTTATGGTTCCAAGTTTGTATTTTACAGGCCCTATGGCCTTGAGTACTTTATACAATCCTTCCCAATTGGCATTGAGCTTACTTACTTTAGCTTCTCCTTGGGCCTTGTCTATTCTTTTAGGTATTAGATTGCCTTCTTTAAGGGCTCAATTTTTAACTCTTCTATTATGGAACCAAACAACTCTTTATTGGTATGTCGTAGCTTGGATGGCCACCTCATCTTATTTTTCTGTTAGGAGGTCTACATTGAGATGAAGCTCTTATTCATTCTATTCGAGGTTGTGATGAAGGACTTAGTAGGAAGGAAGACCAATCTCTACAGGGATCATTGCCTCTGTTTTGTATACCAAGGAAAAAGCTGTCTGACTTGTGGCTTGTCTTAGGGTCATTCTGAATGCCCATAAGATGTGGTTGAGCTGATCTGTCTAGGCACCTCCTGCATCATCTAATATTTTCTTAATTCCTTGTGAGATGATCCTGTTAGTTACCCTAATCATTTCATTTGTTTATGGGCGAGCCATGGAGGTGAATTTAAGGTTAATATCTAAATCAATATAGTAGGAACAAAACTGTTCACTGTCGAATTGTTTCCCATTGTCTGTAGTTAGCACTTTTGATATAATTGATAGATCACACTTTTTTTAAACAAATCTAGTATTTTTGCTGAAGTCATCGCGGCGAGGGCCTTAGCTTTTAGTCACTTAGAGAAGTGGTTTATGACCACTACTATAAACTTCTTTTGACCCGATGCTAGTGGGAAGGGGCTTAAGATGTCTATTCCACATTAAGAGAAGGGGCCATGTCTAACTAATAGGCTGTTGAATAATAGCTAGTACTGAGGGATGGTGACATGCTTTTGGAAAGCGTTGCATTTATATACTAGCTCTTTAACATCCTTGAACATGAAGGGTTAAAAATATCCTTCTAAGACAACTTTTCAAGCCACTATGCTAACAACTTTGTGAGCTCCACAGATGCCTTTATGAATTTCTTTTAGCATAAAATTCCCATCTTTTAAAGAGTCGTATCTGAGCTAAGGCTGGCTGTAAAGACATTTTATAAAGAATTCCATCATCTTTAGCATAGTCTGTTGCCTTATTGATGATGGCTTAGCATTTTTTTTTTTTTTAGCTTGGTAGTGATTACCCATACTTTAAGTATTTGTTGAGGGGCTCATCCAATTGTCTTCCTATGCTATAACAACTATGTTCATCAATTGTAGAGTGTTTGGCTGTAGTCTTTCCTCCATTAAAACTCCCTTGGGCCTGCTTAGGGAGAGGTGGCTAGCTTGGCTAGAAATCTGCTTCTTCATTATTCTTTTGAGGGATTTGCTTTATCATCCAACTTCCTCTTTTTATCTTTATACTTGCTAGGAAGTGTTTAGCATGTTCAACGTATTTGAGCATAGCGGGGTCTTTGATGGTGTATTGCCTGAGGAGTTGCTAAACCGCTAATCGTGAATCATTATGTATGGAAAGGTGTTTAGTTTGAACTTCTTATGCTAGTTGGAGCCCAACAATCAAGGCTTCCTATTATGCTGCATTATTGGTGGCCTAAAATTTTAGTATGATAACATATTTAATAGTAATTATGTTCGGTCCTTGCAAAACCATCCCTACTCTTGCTCCTTATGTACTTGAGGCTTTATCTATATATAACTTCCATTCTTTTTTGGTTTTCTTGAGCTTTAGTTTCACACCTGCAAGCTTAACAAAATCTATCAAGACTTGAGTTTTCATAGCTTACTTTGCTCAAATTTGATATCAAATTCAAGAAGTCGAATTGCCCATTTTGCTACTTATCTTGAGGTTTCAGCCTTTTGTAGATTATTCCTTAAGGGTTGGTTTGTGTATATTATTATGGTGTGGGCTTTAAAGTAGTGTCTTAACTTTATGGTTGAGTTGACCAATGCATGGGCTAATTTATCCAGCATAGGGTAATTCAGTTTGGTGCATTTGATGATTTTGTTGACATAATATAACGACTTCTGTTCTACTTCTTATTCTCTAATTAGTACCGATGCAACTATGCCTTTAGTTGCGGCTAGGTACATGAAGGCTTTTTGCCTTTCATCATCCTATTTGAACATTTTAAAATCTCAATGTTTTGTAAAATGGTAAACAACATCGAGCTGATGAGAATATGAATCTTCCTAGGGCTATGATACTCCCATGGAGCTTTTGTACTTTATTGATTGTTCGGGATGACTTCATGTATAGGATTGCTTTGTTTTTTTATGGGTTAACCTCTATGCCTCTTCTCTATGCCTCTTTGAGAAATCATAAAACTAAGGAATTTACTAACTTGGACTCCAAAAGGGCATCTTTTTAGATTGAACTTCATATTGTATTGTTTAAAGAACTTGAAGGCTTCTTTCATACATGGTCCAAAAGGGCATTTTTTTACTATCATATCATCCATGTAAACCCCCACTATTTTCATGATTTGCTCTTTGAATATGTGGTTTACTAAACTCTGGTAGGTGACTCTTACATTTTTAAGCTCAAAGGCATGACTTTATAGCAGTAGGTGCCTTTATGGGTTACAAAGCTTGTTTTCTCCTCATCCAACACGAACATCTGGATTTGGAGGTACCCTGCATATGCATCAATGAAGTTGTACAACTCATATCCTACTGTAGAGTCGATGAGTTAGTTTATTTTAGGTATAGGATAGTTATCTTTTGGGTAGACTTTATTGAGATCTGTGAAATTAACACACATTCTTCACTTTTCGTTCGACTTTTTTCACTAGTACAACGTTTGCCAACTAGTTCGGGTACTACACCTCCTAAACGAATCTACCAAGCAAGAGCTTGCACACTTCCTTAGCTATTTCCTTCCACTATATATATATATATATAGGTTTTAGTGACCACAAAATGTGGTCTCTAAGTGGTCCTAAGCTAACGTAGTTGGCAACCACTTTAGCAACTACATTGTGTGGTCACTAAAACCATTATCACAAAAGGCTTTGTGATCACATTTTTATGTCATCTCTCAAATAGAGACCACATTAGCGACCGTATAATGTATTCACTAAATCATCTCTTCGTGGTCATTAAATGTTGAGCATTAGAGACTACGAAAGACCTTTTAGAGATCACATTATATAATCTCTATTTGTGGTCTCAATTTAGATACTACAATTTGTGGTAACTAATAATTCAATAATTTATAATATTATTATTGTATTTATGATTTATGTATTAATTATTATTATTATTTACGACTCATTTATTTATATATATTATTAGTATTAAAAACTTTTGCGGGAATATTGCATATAAATCCAATTTATTTTATCCTTCACCAAGTAAACATTGCCTTGAAGAAAAAGAAAAGAGAAATAAATGAGCAATTAAAACATTTATGTTGTTAAAATAAAAGTGTCTTGCATTACACTGTCCTAACAAACTTAATTGGAATAGACTTATAATTTATCATCCATGTTCACCAAATTCTTAATGTATAAAACACACATTGACACACAAATTCTTGTTAGGAGTTGGCTCAAGAGATCAATAAGAAATTCCATAAACCTCATGGCCTGCACCAGTTATAGTTTCCTAACAAAGAATGGAAAAGAAGAAACTTCAATGTTGCATATCTAAGGATCCTATTGGTTTTTCAGTATACAGAATAAGGTAGGTTCAAAGTGAAACCAACCGGAGCTATGTACTCTTCAGTGCCAACAAAAGAATTTGAAGCAGCCATAAAGATTGGAGCCTGCTGGTGGTGTTTTTTATGGCGCTTTTTCTTTTCAGTTATACTTGGAATCAAAAGCTGCTAGCAAGATCATAACAAATTTATCACATTTAGGCCATTACTGACTTCATCCATACTCCTAAATAAGAAAAACCAAAAAATGGAGGTAAGATAGATGAATTACTTGAGGTATACATGATGTCAAACATGACAGATCAAAATCTGTCAAGGACACATGTCCATTTCCCCGGAGTAAAACATTCTCAGGTTTCAAATCCCTGTAAATTATGCATGCAAGAGAAACCACAGAAAGATTCAGTAAAGAAATGAATTCATTATTTTCTGTATGAGCATTATAACTTGCGAAAAATCAGTGACTAGTCTTAGATATCATAAATTTTTACCTTGATAATAAAGATACTCTAGTGCAACAACTACCTCTGCAACATAAAATCTGCAATCATCAAACATATATTGAAGTCACAGATGTTGCAGTTTGACTCAAAGGAGTAACCACACCCCTCATATAAGAATAAAAATATTTTGAAAATGATTTTTTCCCAAGCCAAACCCAGGGAAAATATATCCATTATAGGCCTGGATTAACAAGGCAAGCACAACCTCAAGAGGCTTCAATCTGAGTCATCCATGTTCAACTCATACAAAACACTATTCAATAAGATAGATGTGTTAACCAGCCAGGAACAAAAACTTTGTCCTCATATTCAAAAGGATCAAATGGACTTCCACTAGCAAAAATTGCATGACCCTTCAGTTTCAAATAAAGCAAAGAGCAAAAATTTAGAGTTAGATTTACATGCATAAAAAACATAAGACAGTGAATCACTCGCAAGCTGAGTTATGAAGTATGATAAGAAGACAAAAGTTAGTTTTACATTAGTCAAAGCATAAGCTTCTTCAGTTGTATACTCTGATTGTGAGGTTGGGTTGGAGAGGGCCATGACTAGAGGTTTCTATAGATTAGCCATACAAAATGATCAGTTATTCTCTGGCAGATATGTGGTAATTGCAACTATTCAAGTATAGTCCATCACACATGCAGAGGTGAGAGAGAACCTTATTTAAGGAAGCCAAATGTTCTTTCTACTCTAGATGACTCAATCAAAACTGTTGGTTTGATTGACTAAGGAAGAAAGTGAATAAAATTAGGGACTAAGGAACACTAGATAAATAATTTCAAGCAGAACACACATTTTACACACCTTGACTGCATCTATAACATCCTTAACAGGTTCATGTTCATGGGCCCAAGGCATTTTGAAGTGCGAAGTGAATTCTTGCAAGAGCTAACAATCAATCCCTTTTAGAAAAAAGTCATGCAGGTTTGGAGAAAAAACAATAAATGCAAATAAATAACTCACAACTCAACTAAAGATTAAATAGTTTAAACAGTATCTTGATTAGGATTTTTGCTTTAATGCACCTTTGAATCCACCAACTAGGTTTTTTTTAGTGTCTTTTCAATATAAGTATTGGTCTAAGAAAGAGAAATGAATTCAATTAGTGAAGACATATAATGTTAAGCATTATGTTCAAGCCTAACACACTCTTAAGCTTTGTTATGTAATAAAAAAAATCAAAGATGACAAAATACCCGTTTTGACATCTCAAAGAGCTATCAGCTCTGCTATACCAATTCCAGCCTGAAAAATCACATTATATAAAATATTAGAGTTGATGAGCACGAGAGAAAATATACCTTTCAAATGTTAATTGTATCATTGTAAGAAAAAATTGATAGAGACAATTAGCAAATTCAATCAAAATAAAAATAAAGTAATTTGAAACATTAACCAAATACTACCATTGCATAGTCAACATTCCCAAATTAACTGAATCCACCCATCATTTACTCTTCCTATTTATCTAAAGGACAAATAATAACAAATCTTACTTTTCCAGCACCAAGGAATAAGAAAGTGTGATAAACTAGGGAACCACCAAGCAACTTCAGTGCTGCATTAACGCCTGCAAGGACAACAGATGCTGTTCCCTGTAACAGAAGGATATGCAATAGGCAACAAATCAGAGATATACAAAGTTCTCTCAAGTAATGGCTCAAAATTCAACTGTTCCATATCTGTATATCATCATTGAAGACGAGTTATACCATATTTTGCAAGCAGCTCAAAGGCATTGTGGTTAGCAAAATCTTCAAACTGTGGAATTCAGCATAAAATAAGTAATGAATAACTTCATAGGCATTGTTTCTATTTTATTTTATTTTTTTTCTAAACAGGGAAAGATTTCTGGCCATTCCCAGTTGAAGAGTTGTCACTATGTTGTGATTGTATTACAGAAAGAAAGTGAAACATTTCCTTTAAAGTTTTGGACGTTAGTTAGATCAAGTCTAATAATAAAAAAAATAGCAAGATATGACAACACATCAAATTTCAGCAAACTGAGGCAAAAGTCAGAACTCCCAAAACATATACACGCTTAGAGAGAGAGAGGGAGTTCCAATTTTTTTCTGATTTTCTTTTGTTCATTTTATAATAATTTTAAAAATATTTACAAAGAGTGCCTTTGAAGCTGTAATTTGTAACTAAAAATAAATAAAAGCAAATATCAAAAGTGAGATTAAAAAGTTCATTAAAAAATATTAATATGTTATGAAATATATATATATATATATACCTCAAAAAATATATCTATAATAAAAATATTTATAGTATGATATGTCATATAAATACTTGATGCAATTCCCTAATTTGGAAAACGAATGTTGGTGAGCACTAATCATTATTTTGTTGAACTAAACCATGTGCTATGTCTTTTCAGCATTGTTAAATTACTGTGTCAATTAAACCGTTTCTTTCTCTACCGCAAAACAAACATGTAGTACAAAGTTGACCACTCACTTTGTTCCTTCCCTGTACCCATTGGTCATAGAGACATATTAGTGAATCAATTGTATCATAAATTTGATTTTTCATTCAGTATTATAATAAAAATTTTAAATTTAATTAATTCATTCATCATTATGATCTCAATAAGCTTCTCATAATTTAAAAATAATTGTAAGAATCTAATTATTTTTGTTACCACCAAAAATCATATTCATACAATTAGTAGCATACAGGAAATTCATAAACCTTCTGTAAACTCTTTTCACTTTCACAATGATTGCTTATGGGAATATAATATACAAATTGCATGTTACTTATTCAGTTTATACAATTAATTTGCCAATTACTTCATTTCATTTTAATTTAAGTTGATATGGGCACCTTTTATTATAAGTTAACAAAGTCATAGAATAATAGTAAATTAATAACTTGTGTCGATGTCTATGTCCACAAGGCATGAATCTGTCTATAACACAACAATACAATGGTAATTAAGGGGATGCAAGTTAATAAGTTCTTAAAATGCTGTCTATATGCTTAGCT
The DNA here is from genome assembly GCA_949677035.1 of Omphalea diandra. NCBI lineage: Eukaryota > Viridiplantae > Streptophyta > Magnoliopsida > Malpighiales > Euphorbiaceae > Omphalea > Omphalea diandra. The sequence continues at coordinate 17,219 of CATIWR010015851.1, read as the reverse complement.
CATATGGTAAGATACATAAATGTGTGCAGAAGTCAGAAAATGAGTCTAAATTAGATCACATTACTACATATTAACCAAATCTTGTTCCACTACATAAAAAAGTGGGCTTCTCATAAACAGTGCCAACTTCAATTATTGCCTTTTTTTTTAGATACATAAGAAAATAAATTATTGCTATTTTAATTAATTAATTAATGATTAATGGATCTATGGTTACACTGGAAATATGTATATTTTAGGATAGTGATGACTTGCAAACGAGTGTTTAATGCTCAAGTTTTAGTTGGACCACAAAAGAGCATCACATGTTTCTCAATGGCTCAAACTAGAGACAAAGCAAGAACTGAAAAAGGTATAAGGTTTTGCTTAAATTGGAGATGTTAGATCAGTTCAATAACAAACAATAGAAAGCAACTTGTCATAAGATCATATAGTGGAAAGGTTACTAATGCATTCCATACTTAGATAAATTTCCTCCTAACAGTATACAGATATGTAAAAGTAAGAATTTATTGAGACAAGAAGAGGCACAACCATGCCAATCTCTCCAACATCGTGATAGACAATTTCCCTCGGATTCAACATAACTTGCACATATATTATATACTATAAGAAAAATAAACATAAGAAGAAGGAAAAGAAAACATCAACAGAATAAAAAGAAAAAGGTAAAATAAAGGAATCGTAGAGTGGCTCACAAGGCGCAAAGGATTCTGCAGATTTTTTCTGTGTTTCTCTTCTATCTTCCACAAAGCATATAAGTTAACAAACAAATAAAAACCCTAGATCCCAATCACAGTAATTGCAGAAAATGTAATCACCAAGAAGAACATCAAAATGAGCAAAACCTTAAAATATCTTTTAGAGAGCATTTCAATCATATCTCACCTTTTAATGGTCTTCGATTTTGGGTCCATTTGGGAATCATCTTTGATGTTCTTTCGATTTCAAGTTGGGGATGTTCTTCGATTTTTATTTTTTCGATTTTGCATATTCAGCTCGGATGTTCTTTTTTGATTCAGCTCGAATGTTATTCTTTGATTCGGCTAAGATGTTCTTCTTCTTCTTCTTGGATTTCTCCGAGATTAGGATTGGGGGATGTTCTTCGATTCGAGTTGGATGGAGATGGATTTGTTATGAAAGTTAGGGATTGCTAAGCGAAGAAAAGTTAGGAATTTTGATCTGCAAAAAATGTAAATCCGGTAGAAGGATTTTATTATATAAATAGTGACTACAACTTCTAGTGGTCACTATTTTATGCACATATTCACATCACTTAGCGACCACAATATGTTCTGGTAACTAAATACGGCATGTTTTATTGCATTTAGCAACCCCTTAGTGACCATATGCCATGTGGTCACAAAATGCAATTAAACTGTCATAATTAGCGACCACATGATTAAGTGGTCGTTAATTGTGACAGGTTTCATCACGTTTAGTGACTACATGTTCTTTTTAAGTTTAAGGCAATAAATAATGAATTTACTTACTTGTGTGATATGTTTCTTGGTGATAGTGTGCATAGCATGTATCATTTCATGAACATATTTAACATTAATTTTGTGCATACCATTGCACTTAATCTTAGCATATAGAAAAATCTAAAATCTTGCTCATTTCTAGTGACTTTACACCAGGAGAATGAAGATAGTTTAAACAGTTATTTAGAAAATAGTAAGGGTCTTTGTTTGGACATACGAGGATATGCTGAGAGTGGATAGGCGAATCATAGAACATAGAATTTCAACCTTCCTGTATATGAATCCAGTAAAGCAGAAACTTCAAAAATGAGATTCAAATGGGCCCTATTAGTTAAAGAAGAAGTGGCAAAGCAATTAAATGCCAAATTTTTGGAGATAATGGATTATCCTGAATGGCTAACCAATATAGTTTCAATACCGAGGAAGAATGAGAAAGTAAGGATGTGTGTGGATTATAAGGATTTGAATAAGGCTTGCTTGAAAGACAAATACCACCATCGGTAGCACCAACGGATGTTGGTGACAGTGATGTGGGACATCCATTCAGCTCTAGTAGTAGTTAGTCTTGACATACAATGATTTGAATGGTATTGTGGGTAATAATCCTTGCGTCCATTGTCGAGACAACCAATAGTCCTAGCATCTCTTGCAGTCATACCTAAAGATAGAAAAAAGATGAGAAAATAAAAATGAAAGAAGAATATAATATGCTCATTAAGTTGAAAACCTGTAACTAAAGCAAAAATGAGCAGCTCACTTGATTGGAAACCCGTAAGGGCGGTCCAGGAAAAAATTAGAAAATAAAAAATAAAACAAACCAAAATGAGAAAGAAAAAGAAACTGTAAGAGGAATTTTTACTTGAAGTAGCAACGGGCTCCCTGTAAAAGAATCACAACCATTTAGAACTATTTCGTCTAAACCCTCAATGGTCTTACCTAAGATTGTCGTTATGGGGGTCCTCCTTGACGTGGCTCCCTTTAAAAGCAGTAGAATTTGTAGATCAATCTCTTCATCCTCCCTTCACAACAAATACTCGCCCATTAGGATGGCTGCCATAATATGAGCCTAAGCTGCCCAAGTATGACCCCTAGAAGGGAAGAGAATGAGGAAAAGAACCATAAGAATTTTCTCTTTGTCTAAAATATATCGGGGTACCTCCTCATACTACATGTCAAATAGCTCCACCATCTTTTGGATATATAGGTAATCAAGTTGAGGTAAAGCAATCTAGTTTACGATTGTGACACGACTAACAAGAATAACATCGAACTTCTCTAACTAGGAGCAAATCTCGGTATCCCAAAGTGGAAAGTATACGTAATGAAGTCCCATAAATTGCAAGTCACCTAAAGGAAATTAGTATCTAGATGGATAATAAAGAGATAACAAAGAGAAGAAAGATTGGCCCAAGGTAGATCGGGCCAAATCTGGAATATGAGAGACATTGGAAATGCTTTTGCCATGTTTTAGAGACTGAAAAATGGAGGTTTTGAAGTAAAGAATCGTAGAAGAAGAGAAGTGGGTTTGTGCTTTATTACTATAAACAGTTGTACAAGCTTGTATAGTCTTTTCAAGTAGTCTATATAGATCACTATTGGCCTATACAAACCATTTAGTGCTTTGTATAACCCTTCATTTTTTTATAAGAGAAATTGATAGAATTTCCCTTATCTCTTGGGCTAAAATGTGTGACAATTGTCCAAGATACATGTGTATGCAAAGTAAAGAAGTAAAATCAAACAGTTATACATTTGAGAGACAAAATTTGATTGAAATTAGGATTATGCACTAGGGAAGACTAAGAATTTCAGAGTTTAGCAAAAAGGGTGGCGTCACCACTTTAATTTGTCAACAAAACCTTAAAATGTACCATACTTAAAAGGAAAAAATCCTAAGTGATCTAGGAGTGTCAGGCATGATCAATCCTCCTCATTTGCTGAAGGCATCTCCTCGTAATCCCCTGCCCCATCAATGGCCACATACTCCCCATTAATGCCTTCATTGGTTGCTCGAGTCAGTGCCTTAATCTAGGCCTCAACCTTTGCAGGTCGAGCGTTAGAAGCTAGATTGTCTCTTGCAAGACACCCGACGGTTAAAATAGTTAGGACACGAATCACACACAAAATTATAGCTTATAAACAAGCATGCATGCATTTTTTTTCACTTAGTATATGTCTTTTCCTACTAACATGTATAGATCACATTTTTTGTTTCATGACTCTTTTTAAGGCAACGATTAGGTGGGCCATGATCTCAACCTGGATCTCAAGAATCTATAAAAAAAAAAAAAAAAGGAAAACACCATTAAAACTCTAAATATGCTGAGATGCAACGAGAATAGAAATGAAAGATACTCATATGGGTGGTCTCGGTCTGCTCGAAGGTGCAAGCAAACTAGATAAGTTGCAGTGATATCATCGACACTATCAAAGATGTCAAGATGTCATGCAAGACCACAGTAGGCTGTTCGACATGGGATCTAGTTCACCCATCACCATAGGCTTCAACCCTTTAGAAGTAGACCTGTGAACCTTCTTGTAACCCTATGTAAGTGGAGCAGGTATGGTAACCCTCCATATGACCTGCACAGTAGTCCTTCGAGCCTTGTATTGGAGAATGACTCCCTTATCTGCCTTATGTTGGGGGAACGCCTTAATGGCTACCTCTAATAGTAGGAATGCACTAACTAGTGCCTTGATCACCTGATCATCCAAGTCCTATAGGAGGTCCAATCTAAAATAAGTCATTACCCCAGTACGAACTATATCGCTGCCTGGAGCTTTAGGCCATCCTTTAGGTCAGTCATTTAGAACATGTTCAGAGATGGACACTGAGGAATAAGCCAAACATCTAAGCCCTCCTGCTAATGGAGGACTCGCTCTTCCAAATACCATTCATGTAAAGAAGTTCCTATTAGGAGTCATCGCCCATAAGAGAGGCCATTTACCCCCACCATTTCCTATAACCATACCTTTGTAAGTATACAACCAAAAAGAATAAACGTATAGCTATATTTAACACATGTTTCTTTTTATAAGGTGGTAGTACCTAATCAATCGTGAGAGTGTTCAGGCAAACATGCCTATCGACAATGAAAGTCTCTGCATGGGGCATTGCTCTCCACCTAATGGAGCAAAGATAGTTGCCTTCCATATCAACCACAAGGTTATTCCTTGCTAGCAAGCCTAAATCGAGGGCACAAGCTTGTTAATGAATGTAACATCAATTTGAAATAACATAAATAGATAAAGATATAAATAAGGGTTAAGGGAACTCATAATGAATGCTCAACAAACGCCTCATATGTATCCCTTGTCCTTGGAACATTGATCCAAGTACCCGTACAAGTATGTCAAGGTTGTAGACCCTCAATCAAACTAGTGAAGGAGCCCTAAGTCCTCTAAAATTGGCACTAGATAGATCTCAACCACGTCAGAGCCACTAGAGAATATGACTCCTAATAAGGTGTAGAGTAAAAAGCAGCGAACATGTTGACCTACAACCTCCTCTAGGCTGGCATTGGTGACTTGAGGAGCACCAACCAATATGTTGGATTGCGTGAAAGTCGCGCGAAACTCTAGCTTTCCTTAATCGAGGAGACTCAACCAAACAACCTGAGAACATAATCCCTCTGAAGCATTAAGTCAAGCATGCTAGAGTCAGTGGGGAGAAGGATGCTGGCAAAGCGAATCCCCATCTAATATGTGAAGTCCCTTGATATGATTGTTAGCTCCCTGATCAATAGCAAATGAAAGGTATGAGTAGTGTTCATCCACCGCTTAGCTACTGCCTGAGTCAACATAAAATTGATCCTTAGGTCTTACTTTGGCAATGTCCAAAGAAGAGGTATTGACCCTAGTGCACCAAAAAGAGGGGGTTGAATTGGTGGCAAATTTGAAGTTTTAATTTTGGAGGAAACTCACAAATATGAAAGATTAGAGAAAGAGAAGGAGAAGAATGAACACAAGAGTTTTATAGTGGTTCAGGTATTAACCAACCCTATATCCACTCCCAAATTCACTAATTGGGTATTTCACTCAATCACTAGTGTTTTACAAGTTTACATTCAACTTAGTATTTAGGCTCACACCAAACCTTACAAGTGTTTTCCTAAGACTCACACTTAACCTAGTGTTTAGGCTCATACCAAACCTTACAAGTGTTTTCCTAAGACTCACACTTAACTTAGTGTTTAGGCTCACACCAAACCTTACAAGTGTTTTCCCAATACTCACACTCAACCTATATAAGAGTTTTACAACTAGGCTAACTCTCAAACCTAAACAAGAGTTTTCTATATAAGAGCTCACTCAAACCCAAACCCAAGGTGTTTAAAGCTCACACTAAACTATGTACAAAGAAATAAAGAATTAAAGTTATGAATTAACTTTGCAAGAATTTTGGCCCATATTAATGGTTTTCCGCTTGCATTTAAGTCCATTTGGTGGTGTATTTATAGGCAATAACCACTAAAGAGACGTTATAAAGAAATTATTCCTAAATCTTTAAGTTGTGTTAGGCATATATTGCATTAAATGCTTATCAGATGAAATTCGCGGTCGAGACTAAATTTGTGGCCACTAATTTTGAATTGTGTCTAACGGCTAGTCCACGTGGCATAAAACCATTGGTCTCTTCAAAAACTAGTCATTGGATCTTTCTAACGGATCTTAAAATTCGTGTTTGGTACTTCAAATTCGCGTTTGCTATTTTCCTTTTTGGACATGATTGTCACCGTGAAATCATTTGTCTAATCATTTACGTGTTGTTTTTGAAATTCGCGATCGCCACTTTTGAATCTCAACAGCTCTTTTTTCAAAATTCGTGGTCATTTTGAAATTCACGATCACTAATTTCGAAGACAGATTTTCATACTTGGAGTTTTTTGCTTCTAATCACTTCTATTTAACTCTTAATGAGATTCTATCTTAATATCTGCAAAAACAACACTTATAATTGATATTAAAACCTTTCAATCTATATTGTCAAAATCAAAAAAAAGTCTTGACTTAGGTTTGAACAACCTAGTCCAACAATCTGCCCTTTTTTGATTTTGACAATCTAAATTGAATATACAAAGGATAAAAAATCAATTATGCATGCTCCTAAGAGAATGATTATGAAGTGATTCAAATCATAAGTATGAAATTACTTCCCCTCAATCCATACTCCCCATTAGTTATTCTAATAAGATCATTGTTAATTTTATCTCCTTTTTTGTATGTTTCCTCTTTGTATATTCAGTGAATTATCTCTCCCCCTTTGTCAAGATAAAAAAGGGAGGAATAGGAGGGAAGAAGAGAGAGAATGAGACATATAAGAGGGAATGACCACAAACTTGTCAATTGTACAAACTCAAATTAAAATAGCTAACATAAGTAATTTTGCACAATTGATCACAATATGTCACATAAGAAGATAAATGAATGAAACATAAATTGCATGAATGCAAAATAATTCAAACATTTAAAGATCCTTGGACACACAAACTAGGGCTAGAAATGTAAGAATTATCATATATGGCCCTAGTATAGAGTATATGATTTTTTATGATTGATTTAAACATTTGAAATGTAGAAAACCTCAATTGCAAAATGAATTGATTCAACTCATCACATAATCAATCAAATCAAATCAAACAAGTCAACACATAGATATATCAAGTAATAAAATTCCCTCTAAATATATGCATAAATATATTAACTTAAAAACATAAGGGATAAAAGATAGATTACAAGTTTAGTATTAATGGCTTGATACCAAATAACCATTTGAAACTTTATCCCTTCTCCATTAGCAATCTTCATTCACCTTTTAGATTTTCTATGATGAGAATTTGGTGAATGAGTCTCCATCCTACAATATCAAACACTTTGCTTTGGTACCCAAACATATTTGAGTCCTTGGGGTTAGTCTTAGAAGGGTTCTCCAATTTGAGGTGTGCCTTCCTAATGTGGCAAAATACATTGATATGCTAATAATTCATGCAATAATAACATTGGAGCTTAGACTTGTGAGTTTTTCTCCTATACACAACCATAGTATGAGTAGGGGGGACTTCTCATACTTAGGTGGTGAGAGTGTATGCAAGTGCATGAGTGATTAGAAGTATAAGAGAATTTATTATGTTGAGTGGTTGAACATGCTTCTTGTTATAAATGTAAGCATATTTTCCTCTTTGAGCCTTGGCTCTTAAGCCTTGGGGGGTCTTTCCTTTACCCTTAGGTATAAGTGGCTTAATGCTAGGGGCACCTTTTTTCCCCATAACCTCAATTCTTGAAGTTTGAGGTGTTGATGCTCTAGTGAATTTAGTGAGTGAAGAAGTAGGTGAAGAGGCTTCATTAAAGCCTAGACCATGTCTAACTAAAAGAGGTCTTTGAGATACAATAAATGTATCCAAAGCTTCATTTCCCTTATAAAATTTAGAGATAGAGTTTCTAAGTTCTATAACTTCATCCTTTAAAGAATCATTTTCCTTTCTCAAAGAGTTAGGAGAGGATGAAGACTTGTAAAGACTCTCTAGAGACTTTTTAAGTTCTTCATTAGAAGTCCTCAACTCACTTATAAAATCATTTAAGGATTTAAATTCATCCTCTAGTTTGGAACATTTTTTCTCCTAAGTTTTCATTTGTGACTTATATTCATTACATTTCAAAGTGAGAGGTTCTAAAAGCTCATCATCTATATCATCAAATGCATCATAATCATTATAAGAGTATGGAAAAGTACTTACCTCTTTGGAGGAGTCCTCTTAAGCCATGAAACAAAAGTTTGTTGCTTCATCTCCATCTTCATTTTCATCACTTGAATCATCATCCCAAATAGCCTTAAAGGTCTTCTTCTTTTCCTTGTGATGACAGGAAGATGACTTTCTTTTGATTCTTCTTTCTCTTCTCCTTTTTTTCAACTCCTTGGTCTTCTTGATATTTTGGCAAGCTTTTTTTCTTCTTTATCACTTTCATTTGAGTCACTTGAGCTTGAATAATCTTCTTGAGCTTTGAAGGCCAGACCTTTCTTCTTTTTTTTTTGTGTCTTTGTCCTTTTAGCTTCTTCATCTCTTCATCTTTCTTGAGAGCCATCTCATGAGTGAGAAGCTTACCAATGAGGGTATCGGTTGGCACTTTCCTAATCTCAGGATTGGACTTTTGAATGCTACATACTCTTACACCAAATTTATATAATGGAAGAGATTTAAGGATTTTAGTATTTAGCTTATAGTTAGTAAGAATCCTTCCAAACTTTTTCATGTTTGTGACAATAAAGAGGAGTCTATTTGTCATTTCGGTGATGCTCGTATGGTCTTTCATCATGAAGAGCTCCCATTTTGTCACATACATCTCCAACCTACTTGATTTCATAAGAGTTGGCCCTCATGATAGTTTTCTATTGATTTTTATATGGCATGTGCAGTTTGGCAATATTGGATTCGTCCAATTTCTTCTCTTGACATGAAGCTTAGGAGAATAACCATTGCCCTCTTGTTCTTCCCATTTGCCTTCCTTTGTGTTTAACTCCATTCTTATCTTGCAATTGGCACCTCTACTCCTTCAACCATCTTTGTTAAATGCCTCTACTCTTCAAATATATAATCTCATAAGTTGATGCCATCAAAGTAGGGATTAAGATGATAGTGGACTTTTTCATATGTCATTCATCTTTTCTCACACAATTAAGGCTTGAATTGAGACTTGGCTCTGATACCAATTATTGGCCCTAGTGTACCAAGAAGAGGGGATTGAATTGGTGGCAAATTTGAAGTTTTAATTTTGGAGGAAGCTTACAAATATGAAATATTAGAGAAAGAGAAGAAGAAGAATGAACACAAGAGTTTTATAGTGGTTCGGATATTAACTAACCCTACATCCACTTCCCAATTCACCAATTGGTTGTTTCACTCAATCATTAGTGTTTTACAATCTCACACTCAACTTAGTGTTTAGCTCACACCAAACCTTACAAGTGTTTTCCTAAGGCTCACAATTAACCTAGTGTTTAGGCTCATACCAAACTTTATAAGTGTTTTCCCAAGGCTCACACTCAACCTATACAAGAATTTTACAACTAGGCTAACTCTCAAACCCAAACCCAAGGTGTTTAAAGCTCACACCAAACTATGTACAAAGAAATAAAGAATTAAAGTTATGAATTAACTTTGCAAGAGTTTTGACACATGTCAATGGTTTTCCTCTTGCATTTAAGTCCATTTGGTGGTGTATTTATAGGCAAGAACCACCAAAGAGACGTTAAAAAGAAACTATGCCTAGATCTCTAAGTTGTGTTAGGCATATCTTGCATTAAAGGCTTGTCAGAAAAATTCGCGGTAGAGACTGAATTCGCAGCTGCTAATTTTGAATTATATCTAATGGCTAGTCCACGTGGCATGAAACCATTGGTCTCTTCAAAAACTAGCCGTTGGATCTTTCTAACAGATCTTAAAATTTGCAGTCACTATTTTAAATTTATGGTCGCTATTTTCCTTTCGGACACTATTGTTACCGTGAAATCATTTGTCTAATCATGTAGATGTTGTTTTTGAAATTTGCGATCATGACTTTTGAATCTCAATAGCTCTTTTTTCAAAATTCGCAGTCGCTAATTTCGAAGGTAGATTTTCATACTTGGAGTTTTTTTTGCTTCTAATCACTTTTATTCAACTCCCAATGAGATTCTATCTTAATATCTGCAAAAACAACACTTAAAATTGATATTAAAACCTTTCAATCTATATTGTCAAAATCAAAAGAGAGTCTTGAATTAGGTTTGAACAACCTAGTCCAACAAGAGGCATGAGCCTAGTCCTCACTAAAAGGGCTTTCACATATGGGTGCAACTCTTGAAACCATGTCCCTATCGAAGCCATTGGCCTGCCTCCCTTATAGTAGGAGACATTGCCCTAAAAAGAAGAAAAGAAAAGAAGTAGCAAACACTTTAAATCAAAAAAAAAAAAAAGTCAAGAAAAGGAAGCAAAGCATAAACTGCAAAATGGTTGAACAAAAGATTCAAAAGAACAAAGTAATTAGTCTGGGTAACAAGGGGATTATTTGAAAATTTCCAAAATTAATTTTCTTCAAAATTTTACAAAAAGGTGGCTCAACAACCACACAGAGACACAACCAACATGTGTGCGATCAACAAACAAATTCTTGAAAAAATTGAATAAATAATTTCTCTATTTTAGGTAAGTATCATCATCTTAGCAAATTGTTTCACAAACTAATTTCACCAAGTTTTCATGCATATCACTGAGAAAAACAAAAACACAAAGATCATGATGATAAATCAAGTCTACAAATAAGAAATAAAAAATTCATCGAAAGAAATAAAAGGCAAGTGTCCTAAAACTATCATTGAGTATTTTAAAACTAACATAAATATTTGCATGTATAAAGAAATTCAAGGGCGACGCCTAAGATCTACAATGCGGAAAATAATAACACAAAGAAGAAAAAAGGAAAGGTAAAATGGCACCTACCACTCTGAGGTGGCTCTTACTAAATGACGGTACTGGTTGTAAATTGTTAGTGTGTCACCATATGGTTAAAAACTTACGAGAATCGTCTTCATTGTCACACCCGTCGAAGGGCTCACTTTTGCAAACCCCTATTAGGAACATAGTTAGTCTAAGGCATTGCATGTGGTAATTTCTTTGGCAAAAAACCCGTCTAGGATGTCAAACATCTCATCATTAGTGAAACCAACCATAGCGCCATCTTCGAAGCATAGGAAAACCTAAAAAGCTAAGTCTGAAAGCTTTTAGGAGTGAGAAAGAAGAGAAAGAAAGAAGAACGAGAGTTGCTGTCAATGAGGGTTTTATAGTGAGTCAAGTCCGTATAACCCAGGCTGGGCTATACAGATCAAGCTCTATGTTTTTTAAAATTTGTCTCTAAAGTGGTCTATATAGACCACCCCTAGTTTATATAGACCATTGGAAGCTGATGGGCCCAAATTGGCCCTTCAAGCCTAATTTTCCAAGTTAACCACTCAAGCCCAATTTTTCAAATCAACCTTCTCAAACCCAATTTTTCAAGTAATTCCTCAAACCCAATTTTTTAAAATGGCCTATTAAGGCTTGAGAGGCCACTATAACCATCGAACTTACTAAGCAAATCAGCTAAAATATCCTAGCTTCTATCAAAATCCCAAGAGACTATATTAGGCTTCCAATATGCCAATTGAGTTACCAAAATAGCCTCCAACTGCAAGCTTGACTTTCATGAAGCCTTAAGTAAACATCTAGGAAGGGACCCATCACTATAGAAATATCTAAACCAAGAGCAATTTTCACAATATATGGGTATAAGTCCATTGCTTTAGGACCAGAATGAACCCCTAAGACAGTTAAAAGGACTCTAAGAATACCAAATCATCTTTGACATGCCAGAAGAGCAGAAATGACATAAGATCAACTCTAGGGGGTATCTTTGAGCCAGAACTGCCAACAAGAGGGGTTATAACACTCATGAAAGATTCAAAAATATTAACAAGTACAATAAGACAATCACAAATGTAATAGATACAACAACATTGATACTTGCTAGAAAGTTGTCAGAACTTCCTTAGTACCTACTAAAGAGTTACTAAGAGATGCAACAACACCTAGTACTTACTAAAAACCTATATAAACTTCCTCAATACCTACTAGAAAGCTATTGAGAGGTACAACAACACCTGGTACCTATTAAAAAGTTGTCATAACTTCCTTAGTATATGCTAGAGAGCTGCTAAGAGGTATAATAACATTGGGTACCTACTAAAAGTTGTTAGAATGTCCTCAATACTTACTCGAAAGCTATTGAGAGATACAACAACACTTGGTACCTGCTAAAAAGTTGTCAAAACTTCCTCATTACCTGCTAGTGAGCTGTTGAGAGATACAACAACTCTTGGTGCCTACTAGAAAGTTACTAGAACTTCCTTAGTACATGCTAAAAAGCTGCTAAGAGATATAACAATACCTTGTACCTGCTAGAAAGCTACAAGAACTTCCTTAGTACCTGCTAAAGAGCTGTTGAAAGGTATAACTACACTTAGTACGTACTATAAAACTACTAATATGAGCTTTAGCACCTGCTTGAGGAACTACTAAAGAATTGTATCCTTTGGTATCCTTGCCAAGGATTGCATTTCTCACATTACTTTGACGAGACTTGTTCAAACAATCATTTCTTAAATGTTATTTTTCAAGCCCTACAAAGCATAGGGCAAGCTGTAAGCATCAAATTCTGGATCTTAGATGCAAAACTCGATAATAAAAGTCATTAAATATATTCCTCAAAATGCAAAGGGGAAATTGCTAATGGAAAATGACTGAGGCCTTAAGACACCTTGGAAAAGCCTAAAACCAAGCCCCATAACCAAGCCCAAGTCCAAGCCCAAGCCCAAGCCTAATCCAAGCCTAAACTATCAACTTGAATTAATGGGTTGTACAACACAGTTAGCATGGATGTACAACCCAGTTACTAAGGTTATATAGACCTACCTTAAACCATAACAAGGGAACCTTCTAGAATTGGTCTTTTTCTTAAACCCTTAGTCTGTACAACCTTGAAAGATAGGTGTAAAACCTAACCTTGGTTGTACATCTCACATGCAAATCCTAATTCTAGGAGATCCATCTTTTTGTCTAAGATTAGATACGAACATCCTATAACCATAACTATTTTTAGCTCTAGTGTACCATACATCATCTATAAATACTTTCCTATTTAAAGACGAATGAGAGGCATGGATAACCCTAGCGTTGCTCTACCATAATCTCTTTATAAACACTACATAACATAAAAACATTAAAATCCAAGGCTATTCCATCCATTCCTAAGGTAGAACATGGCCAAATCTTTATATTTGATGCATTTGGCAAGCATTTAAGAGGATATTGATCACATAGTAAGCCTCTGAGGGCAAAAAATTCATAAAAAGGCATCCATAATCCTTCATTCCCTCTTCTTATTCTCTCTTTTTTCTTTTTCATTCATTTTTAAAACCTAGAATTTAGAGGCTGCACAACCTTGATGTAGGTTATATAACCCAGCTTCTTAAGGACTGTTTGCAAAAACCCCTCTTTTCTCACTCAAATTTCTCCTTTTCAAAGTAGCTTTTATGACTTTTTTTGGTTCCATTGGTAGAATAGGATGAGGCCTAATGGCCTAAGACCCTATTCGTTTCAAAAATGGAATTTTAAATAAGTTTTAAATGATTTGGAAATTTCATTTTATGCTCATGTTCAATGCTCTTTAACATTTTGATTGGTAGATGTCTTAAATTTTAATAATGACCAAGTGAGGCATTAAGGTTTCCTAAGGCTGTAGGAGTCTCATTATAGTTATGATTATTTTCAAAAAAATTATTGCTTGGCTTTAGTCCTTTAAGTGTTGTGCATGGCATATTTGTTATTGTTTATATTACATGATTCATGTGTTTATACTTTGATGTTATATTGAGCCTTATGTGGTGTTGGTATGCGTTACCATGAACTTAGATACATGCTTAGGTACCATGACTATAAATATGTGGTAAGGTGTTAGGTACTCCCATTCGTTTGTTTGATTTATTTTACTTGTTTATTTATTTTAATTACTAACTTGTGCATTTTTGTGATGTAGGTGCTTGTTTGAGTTAGACCATGTATTATGGTCTTAATGGTCACCTTTGATGATATAATTGATGTTTATGAATGTGAATATTGATATTCATGTCACTCCCTTTGCCATGATGCATGATCTTCATCTCCATTGAGTTGCTGACTTGATTTGTTTGATTTGATTACGCTAGAAGGAAGCTTAAGGCCGTTAAATTGGACTAATTAATAACTTGGTTAAGAAATTAAAAATGAACCAAATATACCTGAAGGTTGGATCCTAATATCGGGACAATTTGAGGGTGCCTAACCTTTTTCCAAGCCATATCTAATTTTCAAACCCAATTTCTGATGGGGTGAAGACAAAATAAGCCTTTTAATTAACTTAGTTTAGGCCTAGATTTTGCCATTTCTAGATTTTTGTCCGACCAAAGTCAGGTTGCGACTCCACAATTCCTAGGGATAACACTAAAGTATTGTCTTACCTTAATCCCCTGATGACCATAACTTAGACTAAAGGCTTTGAACTTGCACAAGGCCTAAAGAATCCCCCGTTGATCTAAACATGTGCCACTTCTTAGGGTACTAATGTAAAAACTCCCATCCTCTCGACTCCCCATTAGTCGATAAAAGGATGGAATCGTAAGTAAGATTCCACTCATTCAAGTGTAACCCCTGAAAATCATTGGCACTCATAAATAATGTGTATATGCGATTAAATTATGACATTTTACATGTGAATACAAGTCAAGTGAGAATTATATAATTATAATGAATACTTGTTATACTATTGTGAATGAACATTAGCATATGAAACTAAAAGGATGTTGTGATTGGCTTATCAAACACTTGCAAATCACTTGGCAAAGGGATCAATATGTCTTACTATGACATATGTTATTGATCAAATGAATCACATGTTATATGATGGCTAACAAAAGCAAAAGTCACTTGAATCACATGAATTTTCAAGGGTAGTGTTTGCCTTGCAATGTCATAATAAAAGCAAATAATTAGCTACATCTGCACTTGCATAAGTTAATCCTTATATTTATATGTATCTTAATAGCAATTGATTGTTGATTGTGTCATTAGAATCTAATTGTTATTTTTATTCATTGAGTCGCGACTCATCAAATCACAATTATTTTTTTAGATAATGAAGCATAAGATTTGGACATTTGAGAGTATAGAGTTTTGCACATAGATACATAAAGTATAGGTCATCAGTTGAATTTTAAGTTTGTCTCACCTTGTGTCATGTACATATGCCTAGATAGGAATTGGTTTGTGGTCACTAACATTAAATGGGTTGCACTTTATATATATGTACATTAAATAAGGATTGACATGCCTTTTTGGTTGTGTATGAATGATATGTTAACCTTCATACATATGAATATTTGGACATGAATGTCATGTTTAATACATGGAAATGAGTGTTATAGTTTTAGTTGAATGATATGTTAACATTTATACATATGATTAGTTGTATGCTTAATAAATGAAAATAAGTATTACAATAATATAAATTAATTATTATTGAAAACTAATTAACTTTCATTGGAAGGAGAGTGCTTCTAGAACGCTGTAGCTGGTGAAGGCATTATTATCCTTAATGGCATTATTGTTTTTCATAATGACCTCCATTGCCCTTTTTTGATTCAAATCAATTTGATCCAAATAGTAGTGCTTTTTATTAAGAGATCACATTCTTAAAAATGATGGGAAATAAGATCAAACAAGAGGTTAAAAGTTATTTATTTGAATCAAGTGGTTAAAAGATGATTTAAACATCAATATTTTACTATTTTATATGTTTGACCATAAAATATCATACTTAGTGTTTTAGTTGCATTAAGTTGCAAGCATATTTTCAAAACCATCAAAATAAAGTATCCCTTAGTACTTTTGTAGTATTTCATATATAAGGGATGTACAAGCATTGTATACTCATGATTTAGCTTTTGAGAAAAGTCATAATAAATTTATCATGGGGTGTATCAAATGAATGGCTACAAAGCTATAGTCATAGAACTTATGAAGGAACTAATCATGGAGTCAAGATCGTAAAACGTATCAAATGAGTAAACATGGATAATGATCATGAAGTTGATGGCTATGGTAGGTTTTGGAGTTGCATCTACTTATTACAAATAAGTGACTCTAAATGTTTAAGTATGAACTATAAGTCATGGATTGAGTATTTTATTGAGTATTGGATTAATAATGTATTAATCTTGATTAAAATTAATTATTTGGTGTAAAAGTAAGATAATAAGTCATGAAATTATAGTTATGTTTTAATAGATTACAATTTATAGATTCATGTAAAAAATGAGATATTGGATCAAAATCCAATAGATCATTATTTATGGATTGAGAAGTGGACCAAAAATGTATTTTTCAGATTAAAGTCAAGCATTCAGTCCACATATGAAAGTGAGTTACAAAATTGTCATTCAAACAAAAAGCTAATGAAGTATCCCATTACGAGCCCTCAAACTTTACGTATTTTTATTATAAGGACCTTTAACTTTAAAACATAATCTTCTACCTCTGTAATTATTTGTGTTTCTTGCTTGAAACACTTTTTTGACAAATCCATTAACAATGTGAATAGAGGGAGCAATTAAATAACAAAATTGTAGGATTAGAGGTCAATTGAGTCCTCAAATTTGTACCATAAGTTAAATAAGCCCAAATTAACTCTCTTAATCTATTTTAGTCTAATTAGCATAAATTTTATAAATTTTTAATTTAATTGAATCTTAATTACAATAAAATAATTAAATTTTAATTTTTTATTTTATAAATGATAAAAATAACAAATAAAAAATGTTAATCATCTAAATTATGACTGAGAGAAAATTATCTCTTTTACTATTAATAACGCAATTGACTATAATTTTTAAATTAAAAAAATTTCTTTAACAAATATATTTAATTAATTTAATTAATAAAATAAAATAACAAATGATATGATAAGCAGAAGTAAAATAAATAGTCCATTTTGATAGTTTTATCAATTAAAGTAATTAAAATTTATTTTTTGAAAGAAGAATTTTTATTTATTCAAATAAATAATTCATATATATATATATATATATATATATATATATATATATATATATATATATATATATATAAAAATATA
>CATIWR010015843.1:0-64954 GCA_949677035.1 Omphalea diandra | reverse complement strand
GTTCTACTAAATGACCTTTTTTGAGGTTAACCTACATCTTATAAAGCTAGAACCATGAAGAACAACCCTAAAACCTATATGTTGAAGCTAAGTAAATTGAAAAGGTATACATATTGCAATTTTCGCAATAAAAAGAGAAGGCAGCCAAATTAGAATTGAAAATTGAAAAGGTAATAACAGTTATTTCACAATAATGGTCGTTATACCTTGTTACAAGATCTGTACATTAAATGTATTTTTTATCATAGGCTAAACTATAGGAATGCTTGATTATAGGAATATCAAGATTCCTTCTTAATTTAGATCTCATATTGTTGTATATATACTCATTGAATCAATAAGAATAAATCATCATTTTCTTTCATAACATGGTCTCAGAGCTTAGTTAAGAAATTTTTCTTTCTTTCTGGCATTTCTTCTTTGCCCAGGTGAGCAGTTGTGTTTTTCCAGTATGCCTAATGAACAAAACCCGACCTTGTTTGTGGGGTAGTCACCTCCGATCACCAACAATAGTCATCGCCCACCTAGGAAGAGTCAGGACCGGTTAATCGGCTGCCCCACCAAGTCCAATAGCCGTCTACCCAACACGTCGCCTTCACGCACCACCAGACAGTTCTACTTAATCCTAAATGCACTGGCACATGATGCTCTAGGCAACGACTGTGTCGTGCCTAGTCAATCTTCCCAAAGTCGTTGTGACCTTCCGAGCTTGCTGCTATGGTTAGTTCCTCCATTCAACTCCTCTCAATTGTCTTCTTTATATCAGGTCCTATTTGTTGGCTATTTGGTTTGTTTTGGCTATTGGGTTTCTTTGATTGGCTTTGCTTAGTGTCTTTTTTGGCTGATCGAAGACAAAATAACTAAAGACTTTAGTTATGCTTAGTTTGATTTCTATTTAGTCCAAAATTACAGAACAGAAGATAGATGGCTCTAATTATTTAGACTGGCGTAAGACCACTTACTTTATCTTCACAATATTTCAAAAGATAATCATTTAACTGAAGGCCCACCTATTAATGATGCTTACACTGAATGGCTGAAAGATGATGCTCAATTATTTTCGCAAATTCGTAATTCTATTAATACTAAGATAGTTTTATCACACATCGTATGTGAAAGGATTGATAGAGTATTTAGCTTTTCTATATTTTAGTTAAGAAAATATTTCTCATATTTATGATGTGTGCAAAGGATTCTATCAAGCTAAACATTAAGATTAGTATCTTCACTCTTATTTGATGAATTTTAAACGTACCTTTTAGTACTGCCATCAAAAGTATAGCAAACTCAACGAGAGCATATGACAGTCATCAATTTTCTTGCTGGTCTTAATCCCCAATTCGAACGTGCTTAATCACATATCCTAGCCACTATTGAGTTTTCCTCTTTAAAAGAGGTCTTTACCAGAGTATTGCGCATAGAAACTAGCGCTTTCGTTTCTCTTATGCAGCATTCTAGTGCACTTGTCAGTCATTGTAGGGGCACAACTAGTCAATCTCATATTCAAGGCCACAATCGAGGTGGAGGTAACAGCAGCCAAAATGACAACAATCGAAATACACAAGTACTCTGCTATTACTGTCATGAATCCAGTCACACTAAATGAACTACTCAAAAATTGCAAAATAAAAATTAGATGTCTTTCGAGTCTCAGTCAACCAATGTTGCAGCTACAGTACTGCTCCATCTTCTGATCAGAATATTACAATCTTTGCAGATGAGTATGCAAAATTTCTCCAATACCAAGGAACATTAAAGAATTCGTCTCAATCTTTCATTATTAGTACCAAGTCGGGTAACACCAATGTTTGTCTTCTTTCTTCTTATTCTCAACGGGATATTGACTCTAGTACCAAAGAGCATATGTCAGGTGATCCTAATCTCCTGTTAGCAAAGTCACTCATCTTCTTAATTATTGTCTCATTTTCTCTTTATTATTGTCTCTTTTAGGATCTTTTGATAAAGAAAACTATTGGTAAAGGATGCGAATCAGGAGATTTGTACATTTTAGATATCCCAATAACCTGGTCCACTGCCTGTTCTAGCACCGTATCCCCTTTTAAAGTCCATTATCAGTTATAACGTCCATCTTTACCTTAGTTACAAAAATTATGTCCTTAATTTCGTAATCTATCTTCTTTAGATTATGATTTTTATCAGTTTGCAAAACATCATCGTGTCTTTTAGACCTCAAATCAATATCCAATTAAACCTTTGAGTTAGTGCATTCAAATGTTTAGAGACCATGTCCTATTGTTTGTAAGATTGGTTTTAGACATTTTATCACATTTATGAATGATTTTTCTCGAATGACTTGGTTTTATTTTAGAAAATCTCGTTCTGAGTTACTTTCACATTTTCAATCTTTTTGTGCTAAAATTCACCCTCAATTTATAAAAATATTGAATGATAATGCTAAAAAATATTTTTATGATTCTTTTTAGAGTTATATGACTCAAAATGAGATTCTTTATCAATCATTATATGTTGACACTCTATCTGTAAATGGTGTGTTCGAGAGGAAAAATAGACATTTTCTTTCAACAGCCAGGGCTTTTTTATTTTAACTACTTGTTTGTAAACAGTTTTGGGCTAATGTCGTATCTACCGCTTGTTTTTTGATAAATCACATCCCTTCTACTGTTCTTTATAGTCACACTCCGTATAAAATTTTATTTCCAAATAACTCTATATTTCCTTTTAAACCTTGCATTTTTTTGTTGTTCTTGTTTTGTTCTTGATGCTCGTCTGCAAGTTTCCAAATTGGAAATAAGCCCCTAAAATGTGTTTCCCCTCTCGTCGCCAAAAAAGATATAGGTATTCTTCTACCCTTTTGACCCGCTATCTTGTGTTAGCTAATGTTACATTTTTTGAACACCTTTCTTTTTGTCCTGTCACATATGCTCTTGTGCATCACCAAAAGAATAATGATCTATTCGTCTATCATGTCACTCGTCCAGTCTCCGTCCCCCAGTCACCTCCACCTCCTCAACCGAAGCCACTTATTACTCAAATCTAATCCCAACCACCTCATCCTCCTATGATCAGTGCAACATCAATTCCCTCGTCATCAAATCCAACATCCAATGCCTTGATCAACCCATTGCTCTTCGAAAAGGTAAACGTCAGTTCTTTTATCCTATTTCCTCTTTTGTTACCTATGTCTTTTGTTTCTTGTTCTTTTGTTGCATCTCTTGACCCTGTAACGATTCCTAAATCTGTTCACCAAGCCTCATCTCTCTTAGTTAGTGCAATGTTATGATTGACGAAATAAATGTTTTCACTGTTAATGGTATTTGGGATCTTGTAGAGTTACCTGCTAATAAGACAGTTGTTGGATACAAATGAGTCTTTGCAGTGAAATTTAATTTTGATGTCTCATTAGCATGTCTAAAGGTTCGCCTAGTCACTAAATGCTATGCACAATCATATGATATAGACTATTTTGACACCTTTTCCCTTGTGACCAAATTGACCTTAATCCGATTATTCATCAATCCAACAACAATGTATGATTAGCTTCTTTATCAACTTGATGTCAAAAATGCCTTCTTGCATGGAGACTTTCAAGAGAAAGTGTATATAGAGCAACCGCCTAGGTTTGTTTCTCAAAGGAAGTTTGGGAAGGTTTATCGTCTTTGAAAATCACTGTATATGCTGAAACAAAATCTCCGTACTTGATTTGGTAAATTCAGCCAAACAATAGAGAGATTTGGACTAAGTAAAAGCAAGTCAGATCATAGAGTATTCTATAAACAGTTTGCATCTGGCATTATTATACTTGGTGTATGTAGATGATATTGTCATCATGGGCAGTGATATTCAAGGAATTTCATCCTTGAAATATTTATTGCAGAGCCAGTTTAATACCATAGTTTTGGGGACATTGAATTATTTTTTTGAGAATTTAGGTCTCAAGGAATAGAATGGGCATTTTCTTATCTCAAAGAATGTATACTCTGGACTTATTGATAGAGAGTGAACAATTGAGAGTTAAACCATGCGATACTCTTATGATCCGAAATTAGCAACTTACAAAAGAAGATGCTTTCAACAATCCTAAACAATATAAGAGACTAGTTAGAAAGCCAAACTATCTTACAATGACTCGCTCTGATATCACTTATTCAGTCGGTGTTGTATGTCAGTTCATGTCATCTCCCACGATTCATCATTGGGCCACCTTGGAACAAATCTTGTGTTATTTGAAAGGAGCTCCTGGACAAGAGATTCGATATTAAAATCATGGTCACAATAATATTGAATATTTTTAAACGCAGATTGGGCAGGATCCAAGATTGACCGAAGGTCTACTACTGGTTATTGTATTTTTATTGCTGGCAATTTGATTTCATGGAAAAATAAGAAGCAAAGTGTTGTATCACGCTCTAGTGCAAAATCAAAATATAGAGAAATGGCTCAACTATATGTGAAGTTATGTGGATTTTTCAGATCCTAACTGAGGTTAGTCTCAAAGTATCAATTTCAGAAAAATTATGGTGCAGCAATCAAACAGCTATTCATATTACCTTGAATCTAGTGTTTCATTAACGAACTAAACACAATAAGATTGATTGTCATTTCATCCGAGATAAAATAAAAAAAAACAAAAAAATCAGATTTCTATAGCATACGTGAAGACGAGAAAATAGTTTGAGGATATTTTCACATTACATATTCATGGGAATCAAGTCTCACATATGTAATGAGTTAGGCATGATTGACATATATGCTCCAACTTTAGAGGAGTGTTACAAGATCTATGCATTAAATGTATTTTTTATTATACGCTAAACTATAGAAATAGCCAGATTCTTTCTTAATTTAGTTCTCATTTCCTTGTATGAATCAAAGAATAAATCATCATTTTCTCTGATAACATATCTATTATTAGAGTTGAAAATTGAAAAGGAATTACATAATCCCAACTATACATATTTAAAATGTTATTTAAATATGTAAACCTGTTATTACATAGAAGCTATTACATATATTTTCAATATTCAATTATTTTATTGTGTGATAACATATTGAAAATTTATACAATATGTATACTTGTTATTACTCAAAAGCTACTACATAATAATGGTTTTTACATGTAACTTTTCAATAGGTATTAATATACCTTTACATTTACCTCAAAATATAAATTTTTAATACTAAAAATATAGTTGTTATTACATAATAAAACATTATTATGTATAGCTATTATATATATTGAAATTTGAAAATGTCATTACGTAAAACCGGGTATAATGGTCATAACAGTTGTCACGTAACAAAAGGTATACATATCGAAAAGGTATAAATATTGCAATTTTCGCAATAACAGCCCCTTGTAAATTCCACTTATCCCATAAATTTGCACATGCATCAAAATCTCATAAAGGAATTTCATTAGGATAAAAAGGTATTCAAATCTCAAAACCTATAAGCTATTTTTTCACCATTTGAAAAAGAGCTCCAAATAACTTGACAAGCTATAAGCTAAAACAACTACTTAACTAATCACCACCATTGATAACCAAATCAAGGTCCTGCAAAGTTTGCAACCTAACAAGAGAATTTCCAAATCAAGAGCAGCACCAAAAATAAGTTAGTGCTAGAGTGATAATCAACAAAGCCCAAACTAGGGGGGAAATACTCCTACACCTTCCTAGCATGTTATTAAAATACCATTCTCTGAGAATTATGCTTAATTTGGAGAAAAAATTACTACATGACTCTTCCTATTAGTTACTATAGCAACAATAAACAAGGTTTCCTTTTTCCAAATAAAATATCTCCACAATTGCATTCCCAAAAAGATACAAAATGAACACCAAATAATTTTTATCCTACGGCCACCAAATAATTTTCATCCTTAGCCCTTCATTGAGAATAGGAACAGTTGCAACTATCATTTCTATCTTTGATTAAAAATTTAACTATAAAAACCCACTAAACTTTAAAAAATGAAAGAGATGCCGATATAAGGTTAGATAGAAGGCTAGTTGTCCTGGACCTTGTTATAAGGGTTATAAATTAGTTTTTCCTAATCTAATTCAAGAAAATTATTAAAGGGTTAGAAATATTTTCCCTAGATAATTCATTCAATATATAATATTAATATGCATATATAATTATTAGTTCTTAATTTTAATTTTTTTCATTTTTGCGTATAATGTCACTCAAGTGCGGACTTGCGTCTTACATCTCAACTCCAAGACCCTTTGGCACCTTAGTGCGTCTTACGCCTTTAACAAATATGTCCACAATTTGCATATTATTACCATGGTGACGTCCCATTAGTAATCCTAAAGCACCACGAGTGAAATTCTCAAGCTACTTGTTAAGCAAAAACATCCAAAAGAGTACTTTACCTAAAGCCACAATAGAATTCGCCAACCTAGTAACAATGGGTAATTTACATTAATAGTCACTCAATTATTGTTCAAATTCTATTTCAATCATAAAAGAAATTATTTTCATCATTACAGTCATTCAACTTCTATTATCATTGCAATCAAGTCGAAGAAACTATTTTTTGCCCAATTTTTGCTAAAGTTACTAAGATTTGACAATTTTTTTAAGTAGGAAATAACTTTTTTTGAAAAATTCTTGTTTCGCTCTCAATAAAATAATAACTTTTAATAAGTTTTTAGCAAAGATTAAATGAAAATTAGCTAATTAAATTTTATAGAAACATTAATAAAAGTTGAGCGACCATACTGATGAAAATTGTTATTTTTATGACTGCAATAAAATTTATCTCATAATTGAGTGACTATTTATATAAATTACCGGCAACTATTCATGAAACTAGTCTCAATGGAACCCCCAACATCTTATTTATTACAAGGACAGACAGAAGAGAGTAAAAAGGATCTCACTCTCATTTCTTCCCTTTGCTATCCAGGAAGAAACCAGAAAAGGATCCTCACCCTTTAGAATAAATAATCTAACCAAGGAAATGCAAGCCAACCATTTCATCTCCTCATCCTCACTATCCAACCTCTCTAACCCATAATTACAAATTCCCCAATTCTGAAGACCAAGTTTTTCTAAAGTCTAAGCCAAGCATTAGTTTATAAATCTCTCCAGAGACTCAAACCCACTAATTCATTTCTCATGAAATCTTTTATCCAGCCCACAATCAATGACTTGTAAGCACTATAGTATCCCACAGTTCAGAAACACTCCCCACTGTCTTTACTTCTGGATCAACAAACAAGAAGTAGCAGTCACACAGTAAACAAGCTGTACACCCGATTGTAGAATAAAATTCATGAAAGAGTTGAAGAAATTAACAAACCACATAATCTTGAAAATTTGCACTTCAGCGACAGCAAAGTGAAAAAATAATCAAACACCTCAACACCTAAAGAAAAAAAAATGACGATAATATCAATTTCTTGAATTCTCTTTATATTCTATCGTTTTTTTATAGCAACCAGGCAGTGGTTTAGGGCTTTTGACGCGCAATATTCAAACTAAAATATACAACAACCAAAAATAAAAAAACAAGGACCACATTAGCAATCGACGAGGGTAAAAAATTAAATGAGTAATAAACAAGGAGCTGTAATTAAAGGTTAACATAATTTACCTGTAGAGAATGATGAAGAAGTTACGAGTCTGAAATTGGGAGGAAAATGAAAAACCCTAGAAATCGAAGAGCTTAATGGTTACAGAGAGGGAGGAAGAGGTGGAAACCTGTCGTGGGTGGAGGAAAATAAAATATAGGTTTTAAGTGACAAGAACAAAATGTATGCAGGTGGGCACGTGGAGCGAAGTCCGTCGTTGATGGGAAATCGGGCTTATCTGTGCTGTTGGTCTCTATTGAGTTTTTTCGGAGCAATTAATAATATCATCGATATACAAAAAAAAATAAAATAAGGATGACAAGATGTTGATTAATTACATTTGGGTCCATCAAATTTGTCATTGACTTTAACACAACTTTATTTTTTTATCGAATTTAAAATATCATCACTTGTGATTGCGTTGAGTTTTTTTATAAAAAAATAAAATCCATTCTCGAAATGAAAAAATATTAGGGCAAAATTATTACCCATGAGGTTTCACATATTTAACTATTCAAAAAGTCAAATTATAAAAGTTAATTATTTTGAGGTCTTATTTTTTTATAATTAATTAACCCATCTTCATTTTTTAATTTATATACAAAATATTATTTTTGTATTATCATTTTGTTCCATTATGATTGTAGAGGGATTTTTTTATTATTAATGGCATAAAAATAAAAAAGAATACTAATATATTTTGCATGCGAGATGGCAAAATCAAAAACTTATTTTAGAGAGACTAACTCACTATTAAATATAAAAAATTGATGTAGTTAAATAAGTATTTAATAATTAAAAAATTAAGATAATAAGTATAAGTAATTACCAAATCAAAAAGTGATTATTGATTGACACTTGAAATGTTGGTATTGGTCAAGTGACTAAGAAGAGTCAATTACATCTTGCAAATTTTCATTTATTGAAAACATTGCAAGATTCACTCATTTTTAATTGTTGCAAAGATCTTCTTCTCAATGTATACAATTAGACTGTCATTAATTCACATGTCTCCCATTTTATTATGCAAGTCAGTCTTAACAGTTTTCATTGCAAAAATATTTCAACATAAGTAGTTGCAATGAGTAAAACCAATGTTGACTCGATAGGGTGATAAATTAATGAAAATTTTATATTTTGTTTCAGTTTGAACCATCTTGTTAGCAAGACTTTTTAAATCTCCAATTGTATAAAATTGAGGATCGCGCCGCACATTATGAATGTAAGTTTGAAATTACTGCTTAAGCATTAAACAATTGAGAAGTCTTTTGAATATAATTCAACAAAACGAATTAGTTTATGAAGGTCAAATTGAGAGAAAGAATCTACTGGATCAAGACATGGTATGCCAATAAGTAACTTTGTTATTGCTTTTAAGAAATGATTATTCATCTATTGTATAATGAAATCAACAACCTAATATTACAACAATGATAGAATTAATAAAAAAGAAAAATCTCTTAGCAAATATAATGAAACGAAATTTATAAAGATAATACCTGACAAAAAATTTTCACATGGCAATGATTAAAATTAGTAATAATTTGCCTTTTATGCCTACCATGACCACAAGTAATCATATTATCTTTTCTATTAAGCACCGTGATCATATTTTTCTTACAAAATGTGTTGACTTGGTCCAAAAGTATCTCTTATCCCTCATTTTTAAACTCTTGTAATTGAAATTTCATGGTATCAATCAAATTCATGGCTTGTATAATATTTTGATCTTTTTGTTGTAAGGCAAGTGATAGCTCATGTGTGATTCCTAGTAAATACCTCATCAAGTGCAACATAAAAATAAATTGATAATTCTTCATCCTATCAAAACCCATAGCAGCACCTATATTGTCATCATAAGTGTTATCATCATGTATATTTTCCAACCCTTCTATCACTGAATTCCACATAAAGGATAGATGAAGTAATGTCATATAATGTGATCTCCAATGAATATCCCATGATCTTGTTAAACTAGTTTCTTAATTTTTGTCTTTTCCACCAATAATCTCTCTCCTCTTCAACAAAGTAACCATCTTATCATATTCAATCTACCTAAGTTAATCTTTCATTTTACATAATGTTCTAATCATATTCATAATCATAGTAACATAGCTAAAAAATTCACTCACAATGGAGTTTCCCTTGACAACAACAATAATAACTAACTAGAGTTGATGAAAAAAACAATAGACATACCTTCCATATGGATTTTCTTTCAATATGAAGGTCTTCAATCCATTAAACTCACCTCGCATATTTAAGGCCCATCATATTCTTGACCTTTCAATTTGGATAATGATAATCCATATTTTGTAAATAATGCATCAATACATTCTTTAAATAAGTAGAGGTATCATCATGCACATGCACTATAACAAGAAATTGTTCAATAACAAGACCATGTTTATTTATATATCTTAATACAACCCTCATTTGCTCATTCATTGAAATATCTCGAAACTCATCAACTATAAGAGAAAAACATTATCCCTAATATTATTGATGATGACAAATGTGATATTTGTGACACAACCATATACTAGTTCTTTTTAAATTTTAGAGAAGTCTTTTGATTATTTCTATAAGCATTTTCATTTACTACTTTAGAAACCTCTTCATTTTGTTGACTATACCATTTGAGTAACTTAAGAAAATTGTCTTTATTTAAAGAACTAATTGTTCATAATGTCCACGAAAAGACAAACCTTATTTTAAAAGGAAGCGTGTCACATCCAACATCGCTGTGAAACAGGTGCGATAAGCAACTGCCATCCCACTCTCATGTGCTTCTATCATATTTGTCACACTAGGACTTTGATATTGAAAAAGGTTAAATTGTATTCTAGCATCATTTGACAACTATTCATGCAACCAATATGTTCATTGAATTTTTCTAATGCCTTTTTCCAATTATTAAACCATATTTTGATAGAAACAACCTCTGCAAATTGACTATATTTATTTGGAGTTTTGAAAAGGTAACATTAAAAACAAAATGTCGCATCTTTTAATATACTACACTCTAACCATACAAACTTTTTAAACAAACCATCTTGAAAACTGCTCACTTATTAAAGTGAGTTTTTGGATAATTATGGCTAATTGGTGACAATGCCCCCTAGTCAAGTACTCTCTTCAGATTTAATCTCTAATAACAACATCAAACTCCTCAATTGGTTTACCAATCTCGGATTACTAACACCATCTAAATTAAATTCTGCATGAGAATGTTTTCTACTACTACTCCCTTTAAAAACATTAAGCTCATTCAAAAACTCAATACTGCGAATTCATTTAAAATACCTATCTATATTCTACTGTAGATAAACAATAAAAATAAATTCACTTTACTTAATCACAATTCACAGAGTAATAAAATTTCAATCACAATTTATAATTTACAAACCAATAAAATTTTCAATTCAATTCAAATATATTTTTAATTTGATTTTTATATTTCAAATGCACAATAAATCAATTATTTTTAATAAAATTTAAATTTTGCTATAACTTCACAATATTTTTAACTCACAATAAATCAATTAAGAATTATAATTCACAATTCATTGTATATTTTTAATTTAAACATATTTATAATTTACAATAAATTCACAATATGCTTTTATTTTAAATTTTCTAATTCACAATACACTTTAATTTGAATTAGAATTTCTAATAATATATTTAAAATTTAAGTTTCCTAGTTCTAAATTAGGGCTTTTGTTTCAAATTCAATCAATTCACAATTTTTAATAAATATGAAAGAAAAATAAGTGAATATCATATTTTTCATGTAAAACTAAGTGAATTAAAATATAAAAATATAAGAAAAATAAAAATTTTAAAAAATTAAAAAGAATGAGTAGAACTCACATTTGAGTGAAGTGCAAATTCTTCAAATTTTTGATAATTTAGCCTAAAAGATTGATGAAAATTAAAATTTTGAAAAGTAATTTAAATATTTTTTGAAAGAAAATGAAAAGATTGAATGAGAAATTTGAAAAATTATGGATTGGAGGAGAAAAGATTTGGGGTGAGAGTGAAAACTGTGTTTTTTGGTTCTGGAGATGGTCTTGCTCTTTTTTTTGTTATTCACTCAAAACGCTCAAAATGACGTCGTTTTGAGCGAGTAAAAAAATTTTAGGGGTCATCTTCTTCCTTAGGCCCCTTTCAAGGGATTTTCGCATATGACCAGAGGGCTGAACCAATACCTCTAGCCCTCCACCTACATATCTTGCACGGCAACTCCTATGTATGTGAGTAAAATATCAAAAAATTAGGTTATATCATAATATATTATTTCGCCTCTCATTTTTTAAAATTATATTTAAAAACTTTTGTATTTCAATATCATTAAATAAATAGTCCTTCCACCACATTTTAATATAATTTCATTAATTGAAGATTTTTTTTTTTAAAAAAAAGTCAATGTAACTTATGTAATATCATAAATATTTTTATAAATAAAAAAATTTTTAAAACCTACTTGAAGCAAGTTGAGAATAGTTCACGCTCACATCACGTGCTTCATTCTTAGCGAGCTTTAAGAACTCCCCACAAAGCAAAACCAATAGAGCTTGAAAGCAAAAAATGGAGTGCCCATTGTCGCTTTACCTGCAACTGCACAAACTATCGGCGATAAATTCAGAGGAAAGCCTCGACCACATACTGACAACATTGTGGAAAACCAGGAGAAGCGGTCTTCGGTCACCAGAAAAATCTCACATCCAATCCCTCCTCAATCTCCCTTCCGTTTCCCATCTCGATCCTGTACATACCCTTCTCTTTTCTCCTCTATTTGTGCTTTCTTTCTTATATGCGCAGTAAATTGTTTTCACATTTTTAATAATCAATCATTTATTTCTGCATTTATTCACGTGTTTTATGACATGTTTGGTAGGACTTAATCCTATGTTCGTCTGCAAAAATCAAAATGAGATGATTTTATTGTTATTTTTTATAATGCATTTGTATATTTCAATGATCATTTATTTATGTGTTTTAGGGCATGTGTGATTGCAAAATGAAATTAATGGTACTTTTTATAATTTGTTCTGTTTAATTGAATAAATGTAACAATGTTAGTTACACTATAATCCGACTTTCTTTTGCAACCAATTTACCTCTATCAAACACAGCCTTTAGTTGGCTTGAGTATATATATATATTTTTTTTAATGCATAAATTGATGTGATGTAATGGTAATTTATATAATCTGTCAATTACGTTATGATGGGTTTTCAATTTTCTTTGTGCAAATAATTATGTCATACCAAACATAGATCACTGTTATGTGTGTTTAGTTGATGAAATTTGGTGTGTTTTTATTGTTTGAGTGATTTTTTTGATGCGTAAATGATGTTAACTAAGAAAATCTGGCAACAGGTTTTGGCATGCCTTCGATCACTTATCAGAAAAAGTGTGCATGAAAACTTAGGTGGGGATGACCTTTTGAAGCTGTTTCCACCCGATTTATCACTTGATTTGCAGAACAGTCTTATATTGTTGCTCCAGAAATATCAGAATCAATGGAAGGAGGAAGCATCAAGAGACCAGGTTTAACTCTCTTCAACTCAGAACAAGTATATGGTTTGTTATTTCAATGATGGGTTATGCTTAAAATTGTCACTCTAACTACTTGTGGACATGCATTTATTTGGGAGGGAATGCTGCAAAACGATATTGTTCAATTTTAAACTTGGGCCTGTAGCTCAGATAGCATTGTGTTTTTGCACAATGGTTTGTAATGAGAGGGTTGTCTTTATATTAGAGAATATCAATGAAAGGGGTTGGAGTTCTACTACAAGGAAAATACTGTTAGACCCCTATTACGTAATTACGTAATTATCCATGGATCTAACTTTTTAGGCTGTGAGGATGCATAACGTTGTGATTAGCTTATTCTCAAATGGTTGCAAATGAAATTTGGTTTGAGCTCTTATGAATGGGTTGTGATCCTTCAATTGCCTGTATACTGCTTGTTGACGGTTTTGATATTACACTTTACAAAATTTATTAGGAATAGACTCGTTATGAAAAGCTTTTTTGCATAGTAGCATAATTTATTTTCTCTTATGTAATGAGTAGTTCTTATCTAATTGTGTTAGTTCCTAGGCCCTAGCTGCTCTCTCTGGTTATTTAACTTTTCCATTACTTGATCTACCACATTTTGATGATATGTTGTTTATGTTCATTCTGTTCAGCATCCACTGCCAAGGACCAGTGTCTCCTACCAGGTGAAAACTAGCATGCTGCCATCTTTTACATCGTTCCCATCTTCTCAGATTTCAATGCCACTTTGGCCTCGCCAAGATGATCTTAATGGACGTTTTAATCATAATGATCTCGAGATCTCTACACCAATAGTTGCTGATACAGCTGCCTCAAACATAATCCAACATGATGCTAGTCCTCTAGACAACTCGGTAAGGATAGTTTAGTTTGTTTGTTTCTGTTTCAAGTAGCACAAGGAGGTCGCTAAGTGATTTTATTCTTGTAGACATTTCTTTTTCAGCCTATTTTTACACATTCCATTTTCCTTGTCCTGTACCTCTTGCTGTTCTTTGCCTCTTTGGTCCTCTAATATCATTCAAACCCTAGTACCCTGAAGACTCTGTGGCGATATATTGTGTTGTTCCTTTTCAAAAGAGGAGAGGAAAGTGGGAGCTGATACCTGACTGCTCTATAATATCAGTATTTTCTGACTTGCCCTACTGAAACTTTTGGACATGTTCATGAAAAAAAGAAAAAAACAGAAAAAAAATGAATGCAGTAGTTTTAGACTCTCTGATTGTGTTGTCTTCTTGCATAAATTGAACTCATTAAGGTTTGCAGCAAGTGGGCAAGATTGCTTATCATTTTATATGTTGAAAAATTGAATGAGTTGTTTCATGACTTTTCCCATGTGGCTCTTATTTATTCAAATAGGGTGTTATGCCTTGCCTCAAGTCAATGACATGGACCATGGAAAATCGCACCTCTGCACCAGTAAATAGAGTAGCCATAATTAGTCTCAAGGTATGTAAAAATTTTTATTATTATTCTGTCTTTTGCAATTATGAGCTTAATAAATTATGGAGGACATATTTTATAAAACTGAGCAGATTATGCTCTGGAAATTTGTCTCCATATCACATGCTGAGACTAGTGTTCCAGCATTATTGGTTCCATCATCTTGCTCAGATTAACTACAGCTGGTGTTGTCCTGTTTATTCAACATGCTTTTCTACAAGATTTGTGTTGTTCATAATAATATTCTTTGGTGGTTTACTTGGGTGGTTCGGAATGCACAATGCTAAAGCAAACCAGTTTTGTGGTTAGCATTTATCCCCCTAACACCATTAGCCAAAGCAAAGAAACCAGTTGCCTGGGGTCTCAGCAATCTGGTTTACTTTTGCCTCAACTCAAAACAGGCAAATAAAATTGAAATAGCTCCCAACGGGCCACACTAAAACTTGGAAAAGGCTTATTAGAGAAGCCAACATCCAGATGCATTAATAAGAAGAAGAGGCAAGAGATCCTTTTATAGGAGTAGAATTTTTTCATTGCAAGCTATGTGGGATACATCCACGAAGAAAACTTGTGCAATGTCAATTCCACATTGCAGAGTTGATGGATGAGGATTGAGGAGAGCAACCTGCTATTGAAAAAGAGGGTGCTTTGTGCTATTATAATTCAGGTTCATGGTCCAAGCCCATTGGTCTAGCAAATATTCTTGGGCTTGGGTAATATTTTTGCATGCATGTGTGTGTGTGTGTGTGTTATACTACATTGCAATGTTTAAGTCACTGGTGACTATTACAAATGTGGTTGCATTGCAGACATGTCAATATGTAACGATCAAAGTGTAACTGTCGCAGTAGACATCATTGTGAATTTTGTTTAAAAAAATGCACAACATGCCTAAAATCCATGTTTATCAAAGACTACTCATTATTTCTAGTTCACACATTCAGGTTAACAACTAATGAAGTAGAATAACGTTACTTACAAGGCATAATTAGTGGTCTTCACCAATAATTCAATTTATTACTTTTGCTTTCGTTAATTCAATAGAGCTTTGGAACTTCTCATTCTCTGGTAAATTTTTGTGTTTCATCTATGTTTGAAGTTGAATTTGTCTCACATCTCTAAGTTACTAAGCTGTTATGGTGTATATATGTGACTGGGCGCCCTCTTCCTTACAGTTAGCTTTTGGGAATGAGTTCTATCCAATCTCATTTGACAGAGTATTGGAGCCAGACTTTTATCTACGATGATGGAAAACCCCGGCCCATTTGCATGTCTCGAGGGTGGGTGTTAGAAATTGAATTTATTCCGCATCCTTAGGTTTCTAGACCCTTACAATGCATATATATGGAGTAAGCACCCTCTTCCTTAGAGTTAACTCTTAGGAATGAGTTTTATCCAATATCATTTGACAGTCTAGTATCATTTGTAAACAGCCAAAGAAATAGTAATAGATCATCAACATATTAAGGTAATGAAAAATAAACAATGTTATTCATAAACCCACGAGCTGCACGGAATGATTATAATAGTAAATTTTAAATAAATTGAATATTTAATTTTATTAAATAAATAATTGAATGATTAATTATTATTTTTTTAAAATTATTATCAAGTAAATGAAATAAGAACATAAATTTCTCAAAATTTATAATTATTTAGAGAGATATTTATAACAAAGGATTATTTATTAATTCATATCTTCAATTTTAGGTAGCGCAATTTTAAAATAAAGTTTATTAAATTTGAGTGAAATAATTTCTGATAATCAATCAAATAAATAATATTAAGTATTTCATAATCAAAAATAAATTAATAGATAATTACAAAATATATATACCTATATGAGATAATTATAACAAAACATTATTTATTGATTTATACCTTTGATCTTGTGTAACATAGTTTTAAGGGAAAATTTGTTAAATTTATATGAAATAATTTATTATACTGCTTGCTAGTTTTTATATGCTTGAAATTTTGAATTTTAGTTTCTTGTTTAATATTATTACTTTTTAAGTTTTTCTAATTTCTTGTTTAAAAGTTGTTTAAAATTTTTTCTTTTTAGATTTCTCCAATTTTGTGTTTAAAATTTTTTTAGAATTGTTACTGTATAGAATTTTTTTTAATTTCTTATTTAGATAGTCTGTTTATATGACAAATAATTTTTTAAATTTTCTATTTATAATTTTTTAATATTGTAGTTTTTTGTAACATAATATAAAATAATTACACTTAGCGATGTTATACACAATTTTTTGACAAATGACAAACAATTGTTCAAAACTAATTCTGAGACTGAAATTAATAATATTTATTGATTAGAGCTAAGGTGGCCCCAAACAAATGGAAACACATATCTAGCAGACAACCAAATGCTATGTATCAAATTACCAAAAAAAAAAAAGAATGTGACCATAAAAAATAACCAACAAGATATTGTAAAAAATGAATAATCAACAAGAAAAAAAAACTTGAAATAGAGTCCTAAACCACATTTAATTTCTCACTTCCGATCATCTTTTCCTAACTATCTGCTATCAACATTTGAGAGACTAGATATTAGTGCGATTTTGACATATGAATTGTGACACAGAAGGGTAACAGAACAGAACCCTCACAATCCGTTACGTAACATCCAATACAATGTGTGATGGTAGATTTTTAGAACCCTGTTTCAATGCTAAATCAAACTCTGAATTGCTCAGGTTGGTTTAGTTTGTGGGCTTTTTATCATTGATGCTGTAAACCAAACTGAATGTTTGCGTTCACTAGAATTATAAATCATGACTAACCAATATAATTAATAAATGAAATTTGTGTTTGGTTGAGTTGGATTGGGCAGGTTAACTGAGCTTTTGTACTGCCCTAATAATCTGTTTTAGTGTAAGGTCAAGAGCTATAAAGCATATTTGGAGAACAAAGTACTTTCACCATGAGAAAAAGAATTGGTTGATCAAAGTAGCAAAGTGTTACTTCTTTCTGTTCTACTAGCTCAAGAGTCTGCTTTATTCTGAAATTAGCTGGTTACTCTGGTTTACTTGTATGTGTTGCATCGGTCAAAGGCAACCCATACAGTTTCTTGATCAAGATTCAAGAACCACACTTGCTCACATCCTGTGGTCATGAAAGTTATTTGCAGAGGCCAAGAAGCCCTGCTGTTCTAGATTTAGTTTAAAATGCTTAATCAAGATTTTCTGGAAGTAATTGATTTCTCAATTTTTTGTATGTTGCATTCATAGGGCTGTATGCTTTGTTATTATTCAGATTCTCCATAAACATAATTTATGAAGTTCTAATTTTTTAACAGACCATTCAACAGAAGTGCCCTTTTTATTTTTATAAAAGTGCTAAATTCTGTCCCTTCAGTTATTAGAACCTTGATATTATTCTGGTTGTCTTATTTTATGTCATATCTTATTGGTTGTTTGCAGCTTCAAGATTTCACCAAGCCTTCTTTAGGAGAAATTGAGGTGAAATTTCAGCTTACTAGAGACACACTGGAAGCTATGTTGAGATCAATGACCTACATAAGCGAGCAACTATCTAGCATGGTACGGACAGTCTCTTTGTCATATGGTGTTGATGAGAAATTAAAATTATTTGAATAACTGTCCAGTAGGTCATGCAGGACTATTTGTGTGCTATACATGTTTCTTTCCAGAGAAATGCCTAAGCTGGATACTAATTTTTTGGTCTAACTAAAATGCAAATTCTTCACAAATCAAATTTTAAGCTCATTACTTGATTTCTAAAAACCCTGGCCCGAATTTCCTAAAGCCAAGTTTCTATTGTTGGTGCTTAATAAGCATCCAACCCTGTTTAGTGCAGCACCTTCAAAAATCATTCTTAGCATAGGTATGGGGATAATATGTCATTCAATTTCTTTTCAATGTACACAAAGGAAAAAGTGATTTAATTTCATCAATAAAATGTGCTGCACAAATGTGACTTGTTTAGATAACTTGAGATGTTAAACTTGACTTTATAGAACACTTGAAATACTAAAGTTGGACTCGACTTGACTCAATCAAAATTTAAAATTTGGAGAAATCAACATATTAATCTCAAATTAAAGTTTGAATAAACTTGAATGAGCTTGAATTCAAGTTCAGGTTTATAAATTATTATTTAATACTTAGAATTATGTAAAACCTAGATATTTAAATAGGATGTGAGCCACTTGCATTGAGTATTATAGTAATTGAACTAAGCTTGACCAGCCACTTGAGTTTGAACTCCACTATGATAAAATTGAGTTAAATAAGTCTTTTCTGCCAAGTTTGTGTGGCTTACAAGTAGATTTACTCGTTTATAACCCTATTTTTGTGGATACCATATATATATTTGTGTGTGTGTGAACAAATATTGATGGTTCTTTCTACTCATTAGAATATGAATTTGTTTCTAAACAAATGTTTTGGCAGGTTCAGACTTCAGAGCCGGCTCAAAAGAAACGAAAGCAATAGAACCGTTTGTATAACTTCATTCTCTGTATGTAGTTATTATCCTGTATTTATTAGCAGTTTTAG
The DNA here is from genome assembly GCA_949677035.1 of Omphalea diandra. Classification (NCBI taxonomy): domain Eukaryota; kingdom Viridiplantae; phylum Streptophyta; class Magnoliopsida; order Malpighiales; family Euphorbiaceae; genus Omphalea; species Omphalea diandra. The sequence continues at coordinate 45,846 of CATIWR010015843.1, read as the reverse complement.
CACCTTGATCTGATTTGTATTAATACTAGTGTCAAATTAGCAAGACTACAGATTAAAACTCAATAGGATTCATGCAATTAATTGCTCTGTATATCTAAAGTTTACTGATAATTCGTTTTTCTTGAGAATCTCTACAAATACCTAAGGCCCTATGTTTTTATTTTTTGAATAGCAATAAGTTAACTTCAATAATGCAATTGATGTTATATATATAACTTTACAGTAAAATGTGCGAGAAGCAATTAGAAACAGATTTTTAGTTACTATGAAATTACTCAGCCTCTATATATATTGATTTTTTTTTTTAGTGCGGCCAATGTATGTGATAATTTCTTAAAATAAAAATATTTTATTAAATTATTGTATTTAAGAGAAATTGTAATAAAATAATTGATATTATTATAAGCACAAAATAATTAAGCAATATCTTTTTAAAGTTAATGCCTAATATCATATTTTTCCTTTTTGATATACTTAATATTTACAATATTAGTTGCACGTAATGTTAATGCATGTGATATTCATTTATTTTAGGTTAAAATACTAAATAAATTCTTGAATTTATTCTAAAGTTATAATAAAAGACAAAATAAAATTTTTTATCAAATTTATTGTTGAACTTATATTGTTTTGTCAAAATTATCTCTAATATTGTTATTTCGTCAAAAAATAATTTTTCATTAAAATTACCCTCGATTTTATATTATTTCGTTATAAAAATCTAAAATATTGATTGAAGAATATATTGACTTAAGAATGACAAGTGGATGGGGCGATCACTTTATTGACTTAAGAATGACAAGTGGATGACACCATAATTATATTTGCTTAAAAACGACAAGTGGATGAGACAAAAACTATTATCTATCATCTATCTTACACTCCTGATGAATTGTCTTTTTGTCTTTAATTTTGTAGAGATTCCTCACATTATAAGAATTTTTAGTAAGACAAATATTTTATTTTTTTTTATCTTTTAAATATAATTTATTAAATTATAAAATAAAATTTATTAGCATTACTTTTGCATATTATTATACTTTTGTTTAACTCATTTTTTTTTATATCTATTATAATTAGATGAACGAATAAAAATTATTACTCTATAAAGACATCACTTTTTCACGTTCTTCAATTAACAAAATTTTATTGTAAAAAACAAGTTGTATTTTGGGAATTTGGAGACTTAAGAATTTAAAGATTTAGGAGAAGCCATGTTTTTGTCAAAATATATTTGAATTCGATTCTCTTAAATTATATTTATAACACACGTATTTTTCTCAGTTAGTATTTTTATATTTTTATGATGAAATAATAAAAAATCGAATGTCATTTTGAAGAAAAATGACTTTTATAACGAAATAATACAAGTTCAAATATAAATTTGACGAAAAAGTTTATTTTATCATTTATTATCACTTTGAAACAAATTCAAAAAATTTTTTGGTACTTTAATCATTTATTTTATCTTAAAGTCATTTTATTAGCATCATTCATATATTACTTAAAATTGATCTTTATTATTTAAAACTCCTTAATAAAGTCAAATAATAATTTTTAAAGAAGTTTTTCCTATTTTATCAATGACTCTTTAATAAAAATAATTAGAAATTCTATTATTATTGGTTATGAAGCTACGCATTGCATTATACAGTATGACTATAATAATAAATTTAATATTTAATTTTATTAATTAATTAACTAGAATTAGTATATTAATAATAATTAAATTCATTATTATTTATAATTTATTATTATTTTATAAAAAGTTATTGTCTAATAGATTTTTAAAGTAAACAAAATAATAAAATAAAAGATTATAGTTTGATATTATAAATTTTAGCAATAATATATTTTTTTTATAAAAAGAAGAATTTTGTAGATTAGCTTTTTTCTATTTATTTTTTTCTCTTTATTATATAAGAAACTAAATATTTGTTATTATTTAAATGCCTAAATAGGATCTACATGGATAATTTGTTATATTATTAAATTTTTTTAATTTTTTATTTATTTTTGTGTGAAAAAACTTTTTATATTGGTAAACTTTCTATATTATTTTTTGATTAATTGAATAAATTAAATGTTTAATTATTTAACTTATATGCCACATAGCAAAATAAAAATGTATTATATTGTCAACATAATTAATTGATAAATGATAAATATTCATTTAAAACTGAATTTAATATTATAATTAATTATATATTTATTGATTGATATAATATTTAATATCTATATGTAATACTTAAATTAATCATTATTAAAGATATTATTATTCATTTAAATGTTTACCCATATGTGCTTATATATTTATATATATATATATATAGTGCAGTATGGCCGACTTAATAATATTTGTAGTCTTAGGTAAGAGTTACATTATGTTTTTTATAATATAAATGAAAATTTTAAAAATTACTCAACATTTACTTTCTTATTTTCAAGATGCAAAATCATTAATTAAATTTTTATATTTGAAATTTGGAAAATAAATTATTTTAATTGACAACATAGTCAAATTGCTTAACACTTCTCAAAGTTTAACGTAAACAAGATTTTATTAATTTTAATTTTAAAATTTTTTATTTAAAGTTATAATAATAAGAATAATTAATACTATTTTATAAGCTTTGCATTTGGAAAAGTTACAAATTTAGTTTGATATATATAGAAATTTTATAAAAGAACACATAATTTTAGAATATAAGAGAAAAAATAAAAAAAAATAAAGGCATGCTTAATATTAAATTTTTATTTTTTATTTTAAATATATAGAGAAGGTATTTATTATTGAAATTATTAAATACATTGATTAAAATTTCTTCTCATTAAAAAAAATATAGAGAAGAAAATTGTGCAATATATTTATAACTATTTACCATAAAAAAATAGTTACAAATAATTATTAGCATAAAAATAAAATATCATAGTATTATTTACACTATTATCAAGAAATAATTAATAGATAATATTTATTAGCATAAATAATAGATTGAAGTTGTGTAAAATTTCAAGATAGTTTAATCTATCATATTTTAAAAATTAAATTGATAAATATTATTTAAACAATAAAATCTAAAGAAATTATAAACACATTTTTTTAGCTTTATTTTTTGGGCCACGAGCATTGCAAATTATATGAGGATCTACAATACTAAAAAATAATTTTTATTCTTTTTTAGTATTAATCTTGATTTCATTTTTCTGATTTTTTTTTGTTTTATTTCGAATGAAAAAATAAAATTCGACGCTTCGCGTATATATATATATATATCACTAGAACTATAAGGTCAAAAATTGTCCTTGAATTATATCAAAAGATTGACTATTACCATTTTTTTTTTTTCCAACTGACAATTATGGAAAAAATTAGCAATTAATAAGATATTATACATAACATTCAAAAGGTTATAAAAATGATTAATCAACACTTCATGCAGGGAACTCGAACACGAAACCTTTTTGAATATGCAACTGTTGAATCAGCCTTCAACCACCTATTAAGAATTTTTTAGCCAAACTTATTGAATTAATTGAACAGTTCAAGCATGAGATATAAGACCCTTATTTTTTGCTTTTATTTTCTATTTATGTTTTTTTAGTATTATTTTCTATTTATGTTTTTTTGGTATTTTGTTGAGAGGGATTGAAGGAGACCAGTACCAAGTTTTAGTCGGTCCAAAAGAAGCCAACCAACCGAAAATTCTGCTTTCCAGGCTACTCACGATGGGTACACCTTTTCCAATTCTGTGATCGGTTGCCTTCCAAAACATGAAGCTTCTCTGTCTCTAGATCATATCTTAACTAATGGGACTAGGGGTGTGCATCGGTTCAGTTAGGTCGGTTTTGGGGGTTTCTGTGAACCAAACATAATTAATTGAGTTGATTAATTTTCTAACAGAACTAAATCGAAAAATTATTAAAACCGATATTAACCGAACCAATTTAACCGAAAAATATATATGTATAAAACCGAATCGAACTAAAAAATCATAAAAATCGATTAAACCGAACCAAAAAATCATAAAAACCAAACCGAAAAATCATAAAAATCTTATAAGCTTCGGTTAATTTGGTTTTCAGTGTATAAAACTGAACCGACCGAAAAAACCAAAAATTTATATTTTCATTAACCGAACAAAACCGATGAGTAGGTATAAACCAAACCAAAAAAACCGAATAGTGTCAGTTTGGTTCGGTTAGCCGGTTTTCTCAGAAATTTGCAAACCCCAAAATGGGACAGTGCCATTGTTGTCAACTTTTCTTTTTTCTTTATTCCTCCTTGCGCATATATTCACCTTTGCTCTGATACCTATTTGCATATCTTTGTTCACTTAAGTGTTATTATTATTATTATTATTGATCTGAAAATTGTAAAATTATAATCCGAGATCTGACATACACTTCTAAGTAAATAAATAGACTTCCTCTAATTTTAACATGCACCAAATGTAGCATACAACATTCATTAACATTTCCATATGCAAACAACTTGTTGAAAAACTCATGAATAGACAAATGAGAAGTAGGTGCTTCAAGTTCAAACGCATCATATCACTACAGCAAAGAGCATATACTATGAGAATTGATCAAATGTCAAAGACAAAAAACTGGAGGAGATGATTGAAGCAAAACAAATATACATCTGGCATTGATCAGATCTTTAATTCTACAATATGTAATTTACAATATGCAATGATTTCAAACTTTTCTCCCCAAAAAACCTCAAACTACATAAAATCACACTTCAAGAAATCAAACCAAAACTCATTCTTGAAGAGATCAATCAATTGAAAAGGTAAAGAAAAATCAAACTACCAATAATGAAAACAACATAGAAAACCAAACTATAACAAACAGAAAACCCATAACTGGCAGAAATAAACCACAAAAAAGCAAAAATCAAACCGCAAAACTTTTTTACTTCACTCTCCTTCAATCTTCAATTTTCATTTTCAATTTGAATTACTAGAACTTAAGCTCAACCTATGAGGTTCCTTCTCATCTTTTCTATCTGATGACTTCAAACTCCAAATTCCAGATTTTTCATCCAATCCATGCTTGGGTTTGTGACAATTATGGTGCTTCATTCTTGAACTCTAGATTCTACAGTACTTGATCCACTCTTCAGGATAATATCTGCTTCAGTGGCTTCTACAGTACTTAAATTAGTGAATTTAGTGGGAAGCATTTCATCCACTTCTGAGGCTCTTGATACAGTCTCTTCGCTGAAATCTGATTCTGGCTGTCCCTGAATATTAACATCCAAAATATGAGTATCTTCCAAAGACCTTGCTTCAAGAACTTGCATATCTGAACTAGATTGTTGAGGATCTTTGGATTCATTCACAACTAGATGTTGCTCAATGGGGCTGGGAAGGATTAACTCTTCAACATCTACACCATTGTTAAGTTGCTTGAAAGCCAGGTCAATACCATTAATAGTTCTAACTTCAAGAACTGGGAGCTCCCTGGTAGAAGTGCTGGAATCCACATTAGTTTCTTCTACAGGCTCGCCCTTAAAATCTGACGGTTTTGGCATCTCTTCAATATTCTCTTTCAAGGCTTGCTTCATGGAAAAATTAAGATCCTCCAGAGATCTTGCTTCAATAACTTGCAGGTTCAAACTGGATTCTCGAAGATCTATGGATTCATTTACAGCTAGATGCTGCTCGATTGTGCTGGTAAGGATTACCTCCTCAACATCCACACCTTCTTTAAGTTGCTTGAAAACCAGTTCAATATCATTAAATGTTCTAACTTCAAGTTCTGGGAGCTCCTTGGTAGAACTGCTGGAACCCACTTGGCTTATTTCTGCAGGTCCTCCCTTTAAATCAGATAGTTTCAACATCTCTTCAGCATTCCCTTTTGACTCTAGCCTCATAGCAACATTAATATCGTCCAAAGATCTTGCTTCAAGAACTTGCAAGGCTGAGTTACTTTCCTCAGGACCCCTAGATTCGCCACCAGTGGGTTGAGATTCCATCATACTTGGAAGGATGACCCCCTCAACATCAACTCCTTCCTGAAGTTGCTTGAAAGCCAAGTCAATATCCGTAACTGACCTGACTTCAAGCACTGGGAGTTCTGGTCGAATCTCTGCCACACTTAAATTTTGTGGCAGCAAATCATAATCAGAAGTTCCAACACTACTCTCCCATATTTGTTCATCACGAAGAGACTCACCGACCACTTCTTTGACTCTAAAGTCCCCAACTGTGTCTAATTCTGACAACAACCCTTCATCAATCTCCTTTATCACATCTTCATCTTCATCAGTATTTTCTACTGAATGACTGGGGTATTCTAATACATGACCACTGTCCTCATAGACAAATTTATCCAGGATTTTCTCTTTGAAATCAAAATTATCACTCTTTGAATGGTATCCTAGACTCTCTGGAGGAACTGAGATGGATTCAGATGTCTCAAGAGCAAAGACTTCAGGCACATTGACATCTTTGGCAATGTTCACTTCCTCTATGGCCTCTACCTGGGTGACAGACGGCTCCTACATTGTTTACAGCAACTGGATTCAGTATTCTATTTCATCTATCTAAAATAATTAATTTAATCAAATGCATCAAACCAAAACAACTATTATCAGATTTGACAAAGCTGAACTAAACAAATCCTTCATGCCAGCTATTTGAAAAATATAACATAAGATAATACAATGAAATTATAAGTTCAACGGATTGAAGTTCCTATAGACAAAGTGTTCTTAAATGTCAAGATTGCAAAAAATAGAATGCAGCGAGCGCAAATGATACCAACCTAGTGAAAAAGTTTCACATAGATCTAAAAAAGCAAAGCATGAAAACATTGTTCAAATATTTCTCAAAAAGAAAGACATAAATAAATCGTCCTCATGCCAGATAGACTTCATACACTAGCTATGTAACTCATACACACATACATGAGTACTGGGTATGTGCATGTTGAATAGATTATCCGAACTTCACCACCATTACAATGTAAACAAAACTATCATTCTATCACAAATGACATTTTCATTGTACTTCACATGGTCAGATTGAAACCATTCTTAAGCAGCCAAGTTCAGTATTGCCAAACAACTGGATTTGACCCAATGATTTATGCAACTACAGAGCATTCTATCTAATGGCACAATAATATTAAATAAAATAAGGAGCTAGAAGCAGAAAATTGTTAGTCTTACCCGCAATTCAGTATCATCATTAATAGATGGTTCCACAACAGATTTATCTGACCAAGTCAGCTGTCTTTCCAATTCAAAGTGAGGCTGCGGCTTAGAGGGCACACACTGATCACTAGATTCTGAAGAAACAAGTTCCAAGTCAGCCTCATTGAAGTGAACAGCACCAATCACTGCTTCAGAACTTGATGAATGCACTTTATCTTGTTTAAATTGGAGGGTTTCTTCCTTCCTCAATGAATGTTCCTCCACAAGCTTAATCTTGGATGAAGATGTATCTAGATTAGTAGATTCAAAAACTTGCTCAGCCACCACTGCAGGTTGTCTTTCCCCACTTGCAGACAAGTTTAAGTCATTAGAAGGCACATACCCACAGCTTGAACCTGCAGAATCTAACTTCTCATGCTGAGCTTGGCAATCATTGACATGGTTCTCTGCATCAAAACTTGATGAAGGGACTTGATCCTGTTCAAGCTGAGGAACACCTTTTGCTCCCATTGCATGCTCCTCCACAGCTTCAGACTCTGAAGAATATAATCTTGATACCATTGAAACACCAACTGGAACTGAAGAATGTTGTTCCTCTAGTGCATGCAAAATGATCTCTCCACACGCTACCTGATTAACCAACAGAGCAGAACTTGACTTCTCAATCACATATTGGTGAAGCACGACTACTTTTTCTGCATTGGGACTCATAGAATGCAGTTGATCGAGGTCATGATTAGATATTTCTTCCAAGTGTGCTTGATCCACCTTTATGGATCCACTGATTGATGAAGATGGAAGTGAATCAACTGCATCATGTTCAACCACCAATTCTGGCTTCACAAACCCATTATCGCCGTTTCGACAATCGAGTTTTAGATAATCTCCTGACAGCCCAACCTTTGAAAGGTCATGCTCAATTTCCTTAACGTTACATGACCTTGATTCATGTTCATCCAGTGCAAGTTTTTGTGAGGAACCTTCATGCATCTCTTTGAACCCAGAAGCGTCTTTCTCCATGCTCTGTCTATGCTCTTCAGATTCTTTACCTTCAAATTCAGCCGACATTGGAGGAGAACCCATTTCTGATCTCTCTCCTTGCGTACCAGAAGAAATGGGCAAGAAGGAGAGGGACTTGTCAACTGCTTGTGGGCTTGAATCATAAACGGGCTCCTTATGTTGATTGTCCTCCTCCACACCACTTGTAAAATGAAAATCTGAACTGAGTGAAGTTTGTGCTAAAATGCCAGATTCTGAAATATGATTGCCACTTGGCTCCACAATAGGCTCCTTTTGTTGATCACTATCCACTATCCCACTCGTGAAATATGAATCTGAATTTAATGAATCTTGCATCAAAATGCCAGAATCCTCAATTTGATTCTCTGTTGACTTCAAAACAGGCTCCATAGAGCTATCATCATCCTCCATGCCATTTGTAAAACGAAAATCTGAATCAAATGAGGTTTGCACCACCATGCCAGATTCAGCAGTATGATTGTCTCTTGCCTCCAGTACAAGCTCCCTGGGTCTATTTTCATCTGCCACTTCACTTATGAAATGAAAATCTGAATCAAGTGAAGTTTGGGCTGAAATGTAAGATTCCTCAGTCTGACCATTTCTTGGCTCCAGACTCATTGATCCTTCTTTCACATCAGAACTTTTTTCATCTACGTCTGACAATGATGAGAGGCTCGATCTGCTGCTATACTCCTCTTCTCCTGGTTCCATTCGTAGAAGAATTTCACTTGTGCTGAGTTCAACAGGAGTTGCCCCTCCAGATGTAGACAAACTTGAATCTAACTCATGGTGATTTTCCACATCCCCAAGTGTAATTTCATCCCTGTCATGATGAACATCTCTCCTCTCAATGTTTGCGACGCCCACAGAATCAACATCTTCGGATGAAAGGCTTCCACGTTCAACAAGGAGTGAAGCATGGTCCAAATTGGAGATAACATCTGTTTCTTGAGAAACATCTTCATTTATCTGCTTGTCCTCATCCTCCACAGCTGAACTCACCGATTCAGTATCAGGAATCGAACTCATCTTTGACTCACTAATTTCGCTTAATTGCCGCTGGAAGGTAGGATAGCTTGTTCCCTCAGTAGCAAATCGTTCAGGTACAAAATAAGGCTTCCGATGAAGATCTTGTCTCTCTTGCTTCGGATCCCCCAATAGTCCAACACTGAAACTCTCATATCTTCGAAATAATGGTTCCCTATGCTGAAATGCTGAGAACTCTTGCTGAAAACTATCTCCTTTAAGATCAGGCTTTTCCTCATTTGAATCATAAGGAAGGTCAAATGGGTTATGTCTTGGCAACAATACAGATGGGGCAGACCCAGGAACATCATCATAAGGAAGATCGAAGGGGTTGCGCCTTGTTGTTGAAATAGGTGGAACATTAATGGGAAGCTCAGCCCCATCAAAATCTATAAGATTCTTCTCAGTCATCAGTCTCGAGTTTCTACGAGCTCTTCTCCTAGCAATAAGACTCTCCAGACGTTGGTTTCTTTCAAGCTCTAAAGACCCCAAATCCATTAGATTTTTTTGGTCATCATCAGTCCATTTGATTGCAGATTTACTCTCATCCTCTTTGCCTCCCAGTGCTTCTTCTTCCTCTTCGTCATTGTCATTATCATCATCACCATCTTCTTCTCCATCTTCTTGCTTTTCAAGATCGTCCTCTGACTCAACACTGCTCTCCTTACTCTTATGAGACCGCCCTGAACCAGCATCAGACCCATTATGGGCCAGATGACCTGGTTGTGGAACTTCTTCATCTAAAAGAGGGTGGAGCTCATCAAGCATTGGAATAATATCTGCCATTGAAGCATCAGGAGAGGAACTCTCCGCCCTGTCAGACCCGGAATCAGAATCCTCCTCATCCTCTTCTTCCTCCTTTTCACCATCATCATTTGCCCGTTTCCAAGATGAATGTTGAATACCCAAGTGATCAACCTTCTCAGCTTCAATAAACACTCTAAGGGATTTGTTATCATCCACTTCAAGATTCTCATTTTCCCTATTATGAACCAGATTATAATGACTCTCAACAACCTCTGCATTACTCAAGACCTCTTTGCTCCCTTGTTTTTCCTCATAGAATTCCCTCTTCTTCTTCACCACGAAATCATCAAATTCGCTCCCCGCTGCTTCAATCACTTGCCTCTCAAATTGAATCTCTGGAGAAACCTCATCAATCAATGGCATATAATCACCTAAAACATGATCTCCCTCAATGTTACCAACTCTATTCTTCTCCCAACTACCTTCTCTAGTGGCTTCCTCTTCTTTATCCTTTTTTCCCCCTACAAAAAGGCTCTTATCTTTGTCAACTACAACAGTAGCATCCCTCATAACCACCCCTGCTGCTTTCAAGGAATAAATTTCCTGAGGAACTCCTTCCTTCTCTTTCTCCTTTTCAATTTCAGGTATATTTGGTTCCCCAAAACTCAATAAGGTACCAAGTAAAACAGCAGTACAAATCAAAACAGGAGATGCAGAAACTAAAAGGGAAAACAAATAAGGAAATGATCTGTACAGAAATATCAAGAAACACAACATCCCCACAAGAAATGGATGTTTACAAACTGATGTATAAGATGTCCTAATTGAAACAACCAACAACCTTCTGATTGGAACTGCAATTCTCATTGCATCAACAGCCATGGTCTCCGTTTCTCTCTGTTTCTCTTTTTCCAATCTCAACCTGTTTTGAACATTGAAAAAAAAAATACAATTAAACTAGCCAAAAGCACTAGATCCATGAAACACAGTGCTACGAATAAATAAGAAAAAGCTGAAAAGAGAAGATAAATGATAGTGTAAGAGAAAAAACACACCTCAAAATTCCAATCAAACCAAAGAAATTGAGACAATCTGATGATGATCAAACTCAACACCTGAAACCCAGAAATTAACAAAGGATAGAGTTTAAGAATTCGATAAATTTCTACCTAAAAAAAAAAAGCAGAATTCAAATTAAGAGTAACAGATGATGATCAACTTAATAAACCCTGATGTGCAGAATAGAAATTCAAAGAAAATTATGGAATTTTCTCTAAAGTTTAAATCTTTTAATTGGAAACAAGAAGAATGACTTACCAGATTGATTGATTGAAACAGAGATCAAAGTGTGTCAAAAAAAAAAAAAAAGAGAAGGAAAATGGAATCCTTTGTTTTTGCCCCTCTTTCTTTCCTTCAGCCAACCTTTTTTTCCCTTTAAATTTTTAGAAGATTGTTTCTCTTGGCTCAGCAACAGCTATACACAGCTTTCTTTCTCAGTGTTTTTGGGTATTAAAAATTGTATCTTTAACAGAGGAGAGGGACAAGGAATGGTCAGCTGTACAAAAAGAAAAAGAAACAGAACTTAAGGATTATATTGAATTAAGAAAGTAAGAAAATTTTAAAAAGAAAAAAAAAAAAGTTCATGGCATTTCTTTTTTTTTTTTAAAGTCTATTATTTTATATTTGCATTTTTTTTTTCTAATTATATCATTGCCAATTCTTCTTCTGTTATCAAAATTATCATAATGTGTAGTTGTAACTATCGTAAGTTGATAATTCTTCCTTCTGCCCCACCCTTCTAATCAAATAATTATATTCAACTTAGAAATTAAATATGAAAAAATATCATCTTGTTCACAAGGGTTGATTAAGATTTTTTTTGGTGATTAAAAATAAATTTGATATGAGACCATAATAATATAATATATTATATTTTAAAATAAATGTTCAATCATTAAATTATTAATTAAATGATTGGCTTCACAAATTTCATATCCCCAGATTTCATGTAATGGAATTGAACATTTTTTATTTAGATCAACGGTACAAAGTTGGAAAAAAAAAACAATGGAAGTTTTTATTTACATGTATTGAATTCAAATTTTACTTTAAAATAAAAGGGTTTATAAACTCAGTTTTTAACTCTTCCAATATAAAATAAATCATTTTTATGTAGAAGTTGATTCTCTAGGAAATTGATATTTCCAAATTTGCATTTGAATTATGTTAAGGTGAGGGATAAACAAATCCACTTTTCCATTGAAAAAAACAAATATTCTTATCTAAGTTAAGAAGGTACTCTCAACATTTTCATCCTTAACTATTAAGTTTTTCTTTTTATTAGAAAAGGAGTTTGAATTTAAGTCTTTATTCAGAAGCTGCAAATATACTTAATATATAAGAAACTACAAAGTGAAAAAATAATATTTAAATAATGAAGAATTTTCACGAGCTAGATATGTATATTTGTTATTGTATACAATTTAAAGCTTTTTACAATAATTTCCAATTATAAATAAAAAATCATATTATTTTTAGAATTAGATTAAATTTGAACTTCTTTCTCTCTTAAAATTTTTACTCTGTTTTCATTTTTTTAGCCATCCACAGTTAAAATGTTGTTGATAACTCTATAATTTGTTTTTCTGTTTTCATTTTTTTAGCCATCCACAGTTAAAATGTTGTTGATAACTCTATAATTTGTTTATTTTACTCATTTTTCATTTTAATAAATATAAATTCATTTTAAATTTTATAGATTTGTATAATTTATTTATTTCTTTTCAAGAATTTTCAATTGTTCCTTCATTGAATTATTACTTATCATTTATAGAGACTATTATCATTTGTTTATATGATTAATTTGCTATCATTTATAGAGACTATTATCATTTGTTTATATGATTAATTTGCAATAAGATTGTTGAAGTGATTGGTCTTATCTTTTTTTAATAGTTAATTAAACTTATTTTCAAATAAAAATATTAAATTATAGATTGATATGGCAACCAAAGATAGCATGTATCTCAATTTGAAGTCAAGTTGAATACTTATATTTTTTTATAAAAATAAATCATTATTTTTAATTCTTGTTTTAGAGAATAAAATAAATCCTCAATTCATGAATTAAAAAATATATATATTGTTTGACAAATCAAAAAATAAAAACGTTTATAGCCTAATTTCAACAATGAAAACTTTCTTCAATATTTTCTAATTGAATTGATAGAGCAGTGCAATTGATCTCTTAGTAAACACGTTTTGCAATAATTATTACCAATCATGGTTCAATTTTAATTTTTTTTAATGAACTTGATAACTTAAATATCTAAAAAAAATTGAAATTCACCCTTTAGAATAAACTCGAAAGGTTCCTTGAGAAATAATATAAATTCATAAAGATGACTCAATAATTTCCATAATAGAATAATGCAAATATATTAATATTATTAGATTTTAATCTAAAATGATATAAAATAATCATATTAGAATTCTTTTTAAAAAATGAGAGAATATCATTACTTTTTAAATCAGATTCAACATCCTCAAATACTGATATCATCAATTATATATCATAAACTTCAAGTTTGTATATTTTATTGATATATTTACACTTAAAATTCATAAATGACAATTACTTTCTTCTATATAAAAAAAATTAAAGCTAATTTTCTATTAGCTTAAATACTTGTTACGAATCATAGCTTCCTATCATTTGAACAAAATGACAATGGTTAAGGTTTCCTAATCTTCCATTGCCGCATAATAGCATTTGATTCGAACCCTTTATAAAATATAAATTAATTAATGGAAAACCTAATTTAATATTTTCCGATTGATATTAATCTAGTGTGGGAACGATCATTGCTTGCATAGATAAAGGGATTTTATTCTCTTCCCTTGTCTTGCTTTCCAAGTTGGCCGTTGGGACCTGTTCAACCCATCACGTATCCACTTTCTTGGATTTATAATTTTAACAACACGATTGCGATCTGCAAAATTTATTTTATTCATTTTAAAATATATTTTATTTGTCATATTAATTTTATAATATTTTACATTTCATTGTTAATTTTAAAAATTTAAATTAATTATTGTAATTTTAATATTTTTAAATTTGATCTTATTATAATTTTTTTATTAATATACATAAACACACCCAGGTTAATGACACGATACATTTCTTGATTAATCATAATAATTTTGTAAAAATGTGATAGCCTATATAATCTATAAAAATTATTTTTTAATAATAAAATTGAAATGATATAATTATTTAAAATTTAAATAATGATAAAATTAGTTTTAATAAAATTTAAATTATGTATAATTCTAATGCAATTGTTATGTATATTTCTATATAAAAATAATATATGCATTTATTACATGTGCGCAAGAAAAAATAATATGAATTATTATAGTAAAATTAAATAATTATCATATTAATATATTGAAAGATATTTTGTACGACGTTAAATAGACAAATATTTAATTTTTCTATAAACATTTGTGATATATACAAAAAATCATTGTTAGAAACAAGAGGATTTAATTAAAGTGATTAATTAATAAATATAAATTAATTAAATATAGTAAAAAAAACTTTTGAAAAATATGTAAAAGGATAAATAAGAAATCTTTAAAGGACTATTACATGCCATTTTATAATTAACATTTTACAAAGTTAAAAATCTATGATATACATAAAAATAATCATTAGAAATAATTAATATTAATAAATATGAGTATTTAATTAAAAAAGTATTAATTAATTAATTAATAAATTTGTAAATGTTTTAATTTTATTGTGCATAAAGATGCATTTGGGCCCTCTTGGTTTTGATATTTGCACTAAGACATTGTTTTAATTAGCTTTTTTTTCCCCCCCCATCCTTTAGGAGGCCAATCACTATCTTATAATTTAATGAAATGGACCACCAAAATTTTTTAGAATTGTTTGTATCACAAGCTGTTGCAATTTCAAAAAGTTGAGATGACTCTTTCCTACATAAATGCTTAAACTTTTGCCCTTATAAGCACCTCATGTCCAATTTTGGTTTGTAACAGACTATAGGACTGCAACTTCAGTGCAATAATATGAAACCCATTTACATAGGGTTCGATGCAAATTCATTTATTTACAAACTACATTAACTATTTGTTGATTGTTGGAGTCTTGATCATGGATTAATTGTTCATATCACAATACTAGAATTATCAATTAAGAAAAAATATTTTATGATAAATGAAAATAAAAAATAATTTCAAAAAATGATTCAAAAGAATTATCAATCAAGAAAAAATTATTTTATAATAATTAAAAATAAAAAATAAGTTAAAAAATTGATTCAAAACTAACCAAATCAAAATATAATCTAATTTTCGATTTAACATGTCCAACTTATCAATCTCATTCGATTTATTGGATCGATCCAGTTTTACTTCCACGTTTCATTCTTTCTTTTCTTATTTCATGGCCAATCATCAATTCTATCTCAATGTGTTACTTTCTCGTTTCACTTGCTAGTTTAACATCCATTGATATCCTATTTTGTTACTTAAATTCAAGAAAAGAAGCATGAAAAGCCACACACAGGCGCACGCACAAAATTCCATGGAAGCAAACATTATTTTCATGGCTAATCACGCTGTACTGCATGTGAAGGATTGACACTGGTTGTAGATGTTCTATTTTTATACAAGAAACCAACATGTTTATCAAATGTTTTTTTTTTTTTTCGCCATGCTATGCATTTTCAACAATTGGAAGAAAGAATAATATTATATGTTTCCACTCATTTTTGAGCCTCTTTCCATGTCCAAGTTCACATTAATTTTGCAGCATCCTTTCAGCCAAATAAATGAGCCCTGTGCTCACACGGCACAGTCCAAATGCCAAGTATTACGCTCAGTGATTTGCTTGCAGTATTTTCACTGTTTCTGCTGCATCACCATTTACAACATCACAAGGCTGATCTTTTATTTTCTCATCCATCCCCACTAAATTTGAAGTAGTCTCATCGGTAGATGAAGAGTCATCGTCATCAGAAGCCCCATGTGTTGGCATTGATGATCCTGAATACAGTGATTCCGATGTAATAGAAAGCATTAGTGATGAAGATTCAGAGCTGTTTAATTCATGAATTTTCATGTCTTCCTCCTTCATCCGTTTCGCATAAGCTTCATAATCAAATCCAGCTGAGCTTCTTCCTCCAAATGCATAATCCAGCTTATCCAAATCAAAGAACTCTTCCATTTTCTGTGGGTTGTTAGAATAGACAAACTTCACTTTCTTGTATGTCTTGGGCTCAATGAATGGTTTCACCATCTGCAACAAGGGAAGTTTTGACAAATTTTGAATCACCAATAAATATCGATGATGGAGTAAAGGTAATTCTGAACTAGCTACAAGAACATAGAACGACAAAAGTGCAGGAAGTTGACAAAGCATGAAATAAGTACCAGTATCAGCTGTCCTATAATCCCAAAGTTAGTCATTTTCTCCTAGCTCCATACACTTCTTTCAATATGTAAGTAGTACAAAAACCAGATTTCCAGTTTTTCCTAATTATTCAAAGTTGAGCGAACCAGTTTTTGCTACATGATGTTATTAGATATTGAAAACTATGTAAATCAAAGTTCTCATTGGCTAAGGTATGTCCATGCTTAATAAATTACCTGACCATTGGCTTTAACAGAGAACTATACTTAGGTGCACTATCTCAAGATTCATGATGGATGCAGGTAAACAATAAGGGTTGGATGTTACAACTAAAATTTGAGGTGGCATCATCTGTCATTTCCTAGCAGGAAAGAGTACCTTAAAATGATAGCCAAATATTGAACTAGAAGGATCAAGACATGTGCCATGGGGCAAAAGAAATACTCATTCTCACAGCATGAACATGTATCCATAGAAAATTTGAAGTTGAATTAGCATTTGAACTTCTTTTACATCCTGTATCAGTAATTTTTTTTTATCAGCACTACAAACACATCCAGATGTGTAGTGGTGGATTGCAAATCAAGAATCAAATGAAATATAAGAATAAATGAAGAGAATCTTGTGTGCTGGTTTCAGTATTTTCCTTGATAGTTAATGAATGTAAAAACATCAGCATAATAGAAAAACATAAGATCCATAGAGTAATAGAAGTATTGTTGTTTATTGTAAGGTATAACAAAACATCAAAGCTCAAGATGAAATGTCATATAAGTAATGTCAAAACTACAACATACCATCCAAAAGGACTCAAAGACTTTGGGGGGATTGCAGAGGATTCCAAGGCCCAGTCTCTCAGGGTAGTGATTCTGCAAGATTTTAGCCGTTTCTCGAGCTACCTTGACAGATATGCTAGCCGTTGTCCACCTTTGAAAATCAACTAACCACACCATTTGCTCATGATCTGGATTCATGGTCATTATAGCATTTTCCATACAATAAACCAAATGTCTGATCTGTCCTCCTATCGCACTTGTATTCTGATACAATAAAAATTTAAAAATATAACAATATGTTGAATTCAAAAAGGATAAGCTGGGGCTTGGGGACCACTGGGGCTCATTATCAAAAATTTCGACAGAAAATCTACAAAAAAGTAAGTGAAAACAGAAAATTGCAGCTTCTTTGTTTGTTCTCCTAAAATATAATGCATTACTAAAATCTCCTCCAATCCCACCCCCTCATAATTGCATTTGAGGTAAATAATGATAAGAATGGTTGAAGGTAAAGTCATAAGTTGATAACACTGATGAAGTCAATTGTGTTGCTGTGGTGGTGGAGGTAAAGCCAGCAGTGATGATGGCAAAGGTAAAAGCAGCAGCAGGTGGCAATGGCAGTCAATCATCATGAATTCTGAAAACTTTCTGAAAATTATGGTAATGTTGTTGTTCTTTTTGTGTTTTCAAACCATGCTATAAATAAATGCACTGCCTTAACTTATTTTTAGTTTTTCCAAAATAAAAACTAAAAATGGGAACCATGTCAGATAGCTACTTAATGCATCTACCTGGAAACCAGGTCTCATGACAAGAACAGTCCTTCCTTGCTTGTCACAAATGTTAGCTTTGTAGATTTTTCCAGTCTGAGATTCTTGAGCAACATCTTCCTACCATTAAGATAAAATATCATTCAGTTAGCACAGAAGGCCATGAAATTGAATATATTGCAACATCCAGGGGCTAAGCAGAGTCAATCACCATATAATAGATTAGATCATAACACCTTGGGTTTTTTATCTGCTCAACTAAACTATCAAAGACAACATGAGAGCAAAGTCAAAAGCCATGCCACATTGCTCGTTATTTTTTTTTTTTTTGACCGGGCAGGTTGTTAAATTTTAAGAGCCGAAGTTTGAAGCTGTCAGGCATATTGGTTGAAGGATACCATTCAACTTAAAGACCAAAAAGGTGTAGCAAACAGCAAGCTACTGATTCAATTAGAATGAATGTCATTGAAAAAGGTAACTAAACTTGTTCTATTCTCTGCTCTTTGGTGATCAAGCCTCATTAAATGTATCCAAAAGTTACAGAAGGCATTAAACACATACCCATCGGATCTTCTCAGGTTTGAATTCCAGCCTCCACTTCAAGGTTTCTTTCAACATTTTGGCTGCCTTCTTTTCATTCCAGTTTCTTGCTCTGAGATACCTCAATATTGATGCATCGGAACAAAGCGTTGGAAGCTTATCAGCTAAAGGACCTATTATCTTCCTAACATCATTAATCTAAAGACATAAGAAGCAAATTAGTTCACCTCAACACTATTCAATTTGATTAGCATCATATTGCTAATTGATCCTAAATGCTTTCACAGGTGATAAAATTCGCAAATGTAAGCTGACTGTCAAAGAGTAGATATTGCAATGAACCCATAATGCCAAGACTACCAAAGTATATAACTTCACAAACATAGAGTGTTATATAGGAATAAACGGACTAGACCATTAAGCAAAGAACAATCAAGAATTGTTAATTATTCTTAAGGTTATTGTTAAATATACCTTAGCTCCCTGCTCCTCAGGTGATAAAGATTTTTCTGCACCGCTTCCTCGCAGCTTTTTAGACATAATCAAATTTTAATATAGGCTGAAAACAATTTTTCTGAATCAATTCCACAAACTTAAAATCATGAATATGGCATATAAAATAAGAACCGAACATTGACAAGCATCATGACAGTTTGTGACCCCTTGACAGCATTTGGGTTTGTCTAAAAAACATTTTTCATTCACTTTGTGCATTTACTTGATTCAATTTCTTTGTCTGTTACACTAATCTAATTTTGTTTGAGCATTCAAACATAGCCTTGATGGATGCTAACCTTGCTTATACTAATCCATGTTTGGCATTAAATATTAATGCTATACATTCACTTTCGGCATTTGTTCGATTCATTTTATGTAAACTATATTTATAAAATGAAGTTTTCTAAACACGGCCGAGGGGCGAGGATTACATTCACCGTTGACCTGGCTACATCCAACATTTCCAAATTTTTTTTTTTTAAAAAAAGGATAAGATACATTTGAAGACTCCACTTCAGAACTTGGAATTGACATTGATACGTAAGATTCACATTATGCCACAACAACCATACTACAAGATAAGATAGATCAAGAAACTAAACTAACATTAACAACTTGACTATGTCTTATATTTTCCCCAATGAAACTTTGATATGATTGTCTAACCTCCACTTGAAACTACAAAAGGTGATGATCTAAGAAAATTTTCAGAATTAACATAAAAAAAATAATAGATCAAATAAAGAAATTGTGTTTTTTTTTTTGGGTGTGGGAGAAGAGGTCACCTTTGTATCTTCAACAAGATAAGGAGAGCAGTTCATAACCAAAACAGCTATCTGCCACGATAACAGATATTAACAGACAATTCTGCGTTTATTAAAAAAAAAAAAAAAAAGGACAATTCTGCGCTCGCAAACAGATTTTCGGAAAGTCGGAGTTGGGTACGCGGCCTATTGACGGGCAGTTGGAGGGTCAGGCAAGCACGTGGCAGTTTGAATCCATTTGGGCTTTTCATTTAGGTTTTTGCGTGGCCCAATTTTGGTGGACTGCGGGGGCCCTTCGGCTGTGAAGACAACACTCAAACGCCATCCAAACCAACCGGTCGGTTCGATTTATTCGGTTTGATTTTTGTCAAATCAATAATTGAATTTTATATTTTTTAAAATTGAGTTGAAATGTTGAAAAAAATGAATAAACCATAGTGATCAAATTGAATTTTACATATATACAAATCGAGTCAAATCAAACTTATAAAATTTAGGTTCGGTTTGATTTTGGCTTAATTTAATTAAATTATATATATTTTAAATTTTATTCAATTCAAATTGATTTGATTTGTTAATAATTTCATTTTATTTATTTTTATATTAAAAATCAAACTAAAAATCAAAATTTTTAAAATAAAAACTGAATCAAACCAAATTTTACATATACGCAAATTGAACCGAATTGAAATAAATTGATTCGATTAATCTTTTCGGTCTAGTCCATTTTTGTTCACTCCTAATCACAACTAATTTTCTTTTAACTTCCATGACCTAAGTTCTTGGGTTCAGTGTTTTTAAAACTAAACTAGTTGATGAACCAATTGGTTAATTGGTCCGCAATTTGATCGGTTCAACTAATGTGATCAATCCAATTTAATTATCTTAATAATAAGTAAAATTAAAATATTATTAAAATAGCTTTAAAATTAAAAATATATAAATATATAAATATAAGTATAATAACTAAAAATAAAAATTAATATTAAAAATTGGTCTAGATTAAATCAAATATGTTACTAGTTTGGTTCTTTGTTATTCTAGTTTGACCAACCAACCCAATCCAATTTTCAAAACATTGACTAAGTTGAAGTTAATAGTGTTTGTAACAATTAGATTACGATAATCTAATTGTATAATATTTTTTTAACAAGAAATATTTGTTAAACTAGTAATTATATAATAAAAATATAAATCTGGTGGTCTTTTCCTCCAAATTGAGGTGATTATAAAAAAAGTGGGGAAGAGAAAAATTCTCTATTGATTTTTCTTTCTCTTTTTTATCATCTTTTTTTTTTTCAAATATGGAAAAAATTTAATTCATACCCTTTTTTCCATCCTTTTTTGCTTTCACTAATCTTTTTGCTTTTACTAATCTTTCTCTTCTTTCAAATAAAGACTAAAAAAAGAGCCTTATAAAGAAAAGGAAACGTAGAATTTTCTCACCATTAAGAAAGTGGAGCAAGAGATGGGCTATAGCCTCCTGTTTCATCTCGCTCCGTTGTCATTCCTAGATCAATTGATTCGATCAATCCGAATCAACGAGTAATTGTGTGTGTGTGTAATGCTTGAATGGTACAATTCCTCCATCATCTCACAATGAAAGGGGCAATCTCGTAGTTCTTGATTTGTAAAGACATATTGTTGGATGCTCTATTTTATTTTTTCATTGAGATCAAACTTAAACATGTGCTCGAGAGATAGTTATCAATATATTGATAAAAGAAGTCATGGTGGTCCATTTGAACCGCTTAGATCCCACAAGTAAATAAAAAGTTGAATCTACATTGGATCTTTGAAGTACCCCATCTATCTATTTTGAGAATAAGTTTGATTTCAAACCCAACCTCATTCGAACAGGAGAATACACACACACACATATATATATAATAACATAATGAAAATATTTGTTTAACATTTAAATTTTGAGGAAAATAGTATAATTTTGAAATTTTTCAGAAAATAACATAGTTTAGATTGAATTGGTTTGACATAATTTTTTATTTTTTTTCAATTTTGATAGATTTTTTACCTTTAATTAAACTAGACCACTGATAGGCCTAATGATAATTTAAATTCAAAATTTTGTGTATTAGTATGATTTTGGGCCAACCTTTAAAAATTGTCAAAATAGACAAAAACTATGAAATTGAGTGTAATATTAGTCCAACACGTACTTTGATCAAAATAAATAATAACATAATAGGCTAAATTTGTAAAATACATTAGCATGTTTGATATTGCAATTGAAAAAAATTTGATTTTGAGATACAAAAAATACAAGAGTTTTTCTCTTTTAATAGACTATAACTTTTTTCAATATAAGTTTTATAACTAAAGAACCTGATTTTGAAAAAAGTTTATTTTTAAAACTTTTAATAATAATAATTTTTTACTTGTAAAACTTATATTAAAAAAATCTATAAATCAAATAAGAAAATAATTTTCTTTTATTTTTTATTTCAAAATCAGATTTTTCTAAGAGTAATGCCAAACATGCCCATCAACATAATACCTATCAAATTTCATCATTTTCTGATACAAATTTTAACATAAATTATACCACAAATATATGAATTGAGCTAACATTGAGCTCAATTTCATAGTTTTGGCATGTTTTGATAATTTTTAAAAGTCTAACCATAGTCATATTAATATGCAAATATTTAGATTTAAATTAACACTAGACTAACTAAAATATCAACAAAAAGAATTTCAGGAACTACAACTGAGATTGATCAACCCCACCTAATTAACAACTAATTAAGTTTATTTTTTATAAAATCAATGTAAGAGTTGCAAGTGAGTTAAAGTAAATCAAACAATAGTTATCATCATATCAAACTGTTAAAAATCACAATCAATGAAAGGAATAAATTCCAGTAAAAAAAAGGAGGAAACTTTAGCATTTAATTCAATAGATAGTGACCAAGAATGAACATACAAAAGTTACCATACTTGGAATCGAAGAGGAAAACAGAGGATGGCCAAAACTCTGTCTAAAATATATGAATCAAAGGAAAAACATATATAAAAATGAAAAAATTGTACATATCTGCAATTCAAAAGAGTTGCATTTCAAGGTTGGAACAACTTTAGCATGAGATGGTTGGTTGGCTGTGATTTTTTATGAATGAAAACAAGATATTGGAGAATTCTACTTTCGCATACACAATATATATCTACACAATATTTTAAAACAAACATTATAAAGATATCATATAGATTATGTTATATTTTGAAACAAACGTTATAGAGATAAACATTATACAGTTTTGAATTTGTACCAAAAAGGACACTAAGAATTGTATTGCTCGTCCATTAGGAACAAAAACAAAACATTATAGAAATAAAGCAACATTATACCATTTTATTTTTGTAAAAAAAATTGTAATATTATTTTTTATTTATCTCTTCCCTAATATATATATATATATATATATATATAATAAAATATATCACATAACTCTCATTCAATTTAAATTTTCATAAGTTTTCTCAATTATAGTGTTAGACTATTAACACTTAATGGGTTAATTACTCTAAACCCCTAATATTTGTCATATTTAATTAAGTCACCCCTTACTTTTTAATATTATACTAAGTCACACTTTGCGTTGTTCTATTATATTAAAAAGTCTTTTTGGTGTTAAAGGCTTTTTTTTTTATTAAATTTGTATGTACGTCGGAAGGATTTTTGGAATAAGTCAAACATGAAAGATAACTTAGTATGATAATAAAAAATAAGAAATAATTTAGTTAAATACGACAAACGTCAAAAGATTCAAAGCAACTAACTTAATAAAATACAAAGTTCATTTTTTACGAAATTCTCTTTAATTAAAGGAAAAAAAAAGTCTTTTAAACATTAGAAAAACTTTTTAGTGTAACTTAATATAATATTAAAAAGTAACGAATGATTTATTTAAATATTACAAATGTAAGGAGTTCAAAGAAATTAACCCAAAAATAATTAATAATAAAATACAAGCAAGAAAATCTAATGTTATATAAGTAACAAAAGATATAGAAATGTGTAAAAATTATTTTGATTGTTATGGATTTATAGCTATATGTTTCAATTAGCTCTACTGTATTATGGTGCCTAAATTATTATTTTATGAAATAGACTCATTATTGTCATGATTATTTAAAAGTGGTGGCTTAAATTTTTTATTAGCCATGATATTTAGTTATATTTAAAATATTATAGTTAGTGATTGGTTATAATTATACTTAACATTTACAATTTGCAATAGAAAGTCGTATGGCTAATGCCTTATTTTTAGTGAATGAATTATTACTAAAATTATTAAAAAATTTATAATTCAAATATTTAATTAGCTTTGACATATTTAAGTGGTTATAAAACTATGGCTTATGGTTACTGTCTCTATAATACTTACAAATTGAAACAAAAACCATGGAATAGTTTCAAATGATTAATGTTTCTCACTAAGCAAGTTTTTGAATTTCTAAATAGCTATATATCGGCATTCTATTTTAAAAAATAATCTAAATAACATTTATCTTGTTTTAATATTATTCAAATAATAATTTAATGCCAACCCTCAATCACCATGTAATTAAAATTGATTTGGAAGTAACAATAATAGCAAAATAAATTTTTAAATATATTAAAAAAGTCCTACACTAAAAAATATTATTGAAAATATAAAAATAATAATTAAACAACATTAAATAGAAGTGCAACTGAAGCTCAATAAATTTGGACAATACCTTTCACATATTTTTTTAACCTAAAAATAAATCAAATAAATTAACTAAGTACAAAAAACTATAACAATAATGAGTTAAGATTTAAATCTTACTTTAATTATTGACACTTAAATTGAATCATTGAGAAAGTGATGGTAAGGTGGTAGATCTTTAAAAATCTCAATTATGATTTCTCAAATCTTGATATTAATGAGATCTTCCATTACATTTGTCATTTTCTTACATTCAACAGTTATACATTTTTTAATAGTTTCATATATTTCGTTATGTATCTCTTCTCATATCTTTGCATGAATTCTATCAACGACCCAAGTGCCCTTAGAACTTGGAGCTTTTATTTAGTTCATTTGACACGAAAATATCTCATCTTATTTCCCAACACTTTAATCAACATCTTATCATTAGTCATTGTTGTCATACCGTCTTCATTCTATTGACTAATGAGTTCTTTCAATTTCAACTAAGGAAGTAATTATTTAAAATAAATTAATCATTTAGATTATAATTATTCAAAAGAATAATAACATGATATTACATTGTGAGAAACATATTAAAAATAAACATATAATTAAATGTTATGAAAATGTATTAAATTAATTAATAATTATTATATATAATTAAATGATATATTGACTTAATCAATAATGCTTATATGATTTTCTTTAGATGTAGGATCAAACCTCACTATTTCATATGTTTCTTCCTTCTTGGCCTTCTTCATATGTTAAATATGCCATATTTGATCAACTTTCAATTTTTCACCTGTTTTAAGATATTTTTCTATTAAATAAAATAAATAAGTCTAATTTAAATTTTTTTAAAAATTTTAAATCACAATAAATAAAAAATATCAATAAACTCAAATAATTAACTAAAACACATCTATATTTATGATACAACATATAAGTGTTATAATTACATTTTGTTCAACTTTTGCAAAGGATACTGATCCACAAGTATGCTTTGTCATCAACCTGATAATTTCTCTTGTTTTCATTGCTAACTTTCTGCATGAGAAAAGCAATTTTTTTTAAAAAAAAAATGTATCACAATGCATTTTTTTTCTTAAAAAATATAATTTAAACTTTAATATTTTACCTTGAATTCATCTAATAACCAATAACTAATGACTAATTTCCAATCAGATTCATCCACATATGATGGACAATATTTTGTTTGCTTTTCTTTATCCATTTTCAAAATTTATTTTATATAATCGATGTTTCCAAATTCTATATAAGCGTCTCATGGTGTTTATAACAAAATCTTTAAAAATCTCATCACCATAGTCATCATCTTTCATAGTAAATTTATCCTTCAAAGATAATATAAAAACAAAAATTCTAATTTCTTTTATAAATTTGTAATAATAAAATTAAACACTTAAAATTGAATTACCTTGATCATTCTAAACATATTATCCCCAACTTCCTTTTCAATTTGTTTCCATTTTACTACACTTAGTTTGTTTTAGTGCGTACTACAACTCCACAGTGCGTACTACAACTCCACATGAGTTAACAATCTTACAAGCATTTTTGCAAATAACTTTAATACCAATAGGAATGTGAACAATTATCTTAGCACCATCCATAGTATTCATATGGATAACTTCACATTTGGCTTTGCCACGACCATTCTTATTTCTAATGGTAGAGGCTATTATATTTTCATGTAAACAAATAAAAAAAGTATTTATTAAGCATGTTAAGAATTACTAATTAATAATATGCTCCTATTTCTTTTTCCCAACAAAAAGAACCCAAAAGCTAACCAAACACATATGAAAGGCAAATTGATTGCATAAAAAGTGATACTAAATGAGAATAACATAAGAATTATATATAATGAAGTGCATATATGTGATTAGACATTTTGATAGTCAAAACATGAAATTGTCCATTTTATTTAATCATCTAATAGTATATTTGATAGATAATAAATATGATGAAGTAATAGAGTAATGATTAAACAATTCATTCTATTACAATTATAGTCCTCTAACCAAACATACTCATAACATTTTATTTTTAAACTTAGCAAGTAGCAGTAGTTGACATTCAAGCTAACAATAGTTTAAAAGATTTTGTTACCTTCATAAAAACAAGGGTAAGTTTTCTAGTTACTTGATTAAACAAACATTATTTTATTTTTATCATTAAATAAAAAAACAGTACAATGCATATATGCAACTTTAAATGAGAAACAAAAAGTATAAAATACCAACTATGCTTAAATAGAACTACTCTTAAATAGTAACAATATGTCAGTAATAATATAATGCTTTAATACTAGATGATATGATACAATGTTAGATAATAAAGAGAAGTTCACATTGAAGAAAAATATGAAAAGATAATCATTTTAAGGACTAGTAGCATATCTTTAGCAAAAGAGTAATGGAATTTGTTGCTTCTTAATTATTTTATCTCATGGTTTATGACTATGTTTATCTCTTAATGATCATATATGTACATGCAAAAATATGAAACGATAATCATTTTAAGGACTAGTAGTATGTCTCTAGCAAAAGACTAATGGAATTTGTTGCTTCTTAGTTATTTATCTCATGGTTTATGACTATGTTTATCTCTTAATGTGCATATATGTACATGTAACACTTTTCTCTTTTGTGTTGTAACTTCAAATAAAATCATTTGTCCAAAATGAGAGTCTAGTTCATCTTGGTACAATAAAGCTTATATAGTTCCAAAAGAAATTAACCAAAACATAATGAACAAAGACAAAAACTGCAAGAAATGACAATTACTAAACAAACAGTATAAAACCAATGCATCAAGCACTTCAAGATGGCTAACTGAGCCTATAATTACAAACACAACCATCTACTACTAAAAGTTGATTAGTTTATTCAACCTCAGTTAAAAATAAGGTCAATTACTTATTCATGACATTAGATGCCTTTTTTTTTTAATATAAGAGTAGCCTATATATATCATGTTATATCTCTCAAACATCTTTAAGAAAATAGTTATTTGCCTTTTATAATCTATATTAAGCTATTTTAAGTTTAAACTATATTAGTCATGTCAATTTCTTTAATTGTTTGCTTATTTTGATTATACTACTACATCTTATGCATACTATTTAAATCTTATACTACTACATCTTATACATACTATTTAAATCTCAAACTATCAGTAAAAGGTACATCTTAACTGGAGTATAAAAAGTATGATCTTGAAAAAACAAATCTATTTAGTAAATTTACCAAACAATGATAGATATCAAAATAAGACACTAATAGGCCATTGACAATAAAATTTCATATTTTTTCTAAACAAAAATCAAGAACATGACATTAGCAAAATAATAAAATATATTGAGGATGTAAAAGAGGAAGAGCTTTTTTTAAATAAGGATAAACATGGCTATCCTTAAGCTCAAATTCAAAGACTGTCATTCATTATCCCTTATATATTTGTATGGTTAAATACATACTAGCAATAATAAGACTATTATTCAACATCCCTAAAGTATTGGTCTCGAGAGCCTCAATTTTAGGATTGAGATGACAATGGAGACTGCATCTCCTCTAAATCTTGTAATTCAGGAATCACTTACACCTTTGTTGGTTGTTTGACATTTGATTGTTGGTTTTTCACTCTTTTATGTCTTTGTTTTTCACAATTTTTTAGTTGAGCTGATGATAAGTCTCAAAATTATTTTGATCTTTTCCTTATTAAAGCCACGTTTGTATAAAATATAACCATTACTTGATATTTGAATTATATAAATTATTTGACTAAAACATATACAAGTGACTCAAATAAATAACAATATCATTTAATTTATATATTATATTCATACATTATTTTTCATCACTTTTAGTGCATCAGGATGATGTCAGTAGCATTTTAAAAGTATAACCTACAACTAAAACTAAGAAAATAGAAAGTACTATATCAAGAAGAGCCTAAGATTACACATAACTGAACTATAAGAAGATGAGATAGCTTGGAAACTTATAGAATGAGTAAAAATAAGAAGTGAAAACACTAAACCAAAAATGAAATAATGGGATGTCTACAATAGTTCAATTTGGAAAAGAGCATAAACAAGAAGTTAAAGACTAAATAAAAAATGAAATAATGAAAAGTGTACATGAGTATACATTGATAATGACATTTGTAACTAGCCATTGTCATCAAGTCCTTTATCATCTTTTTTACTTATGTCGAGGTCATCATCATCTTAAAAAATGTTGTTATCTTCTTTATTTATTTCATTCGATCCTCTCTCAATAAGCAAATCTTTATAATGACTGCTTATTATTTCCTCTTCAAAGTCATTAAAATGTAACACCAAACTCAAATTGTCATTGATGTTATTATCCAATTGTAATTGAGTAACATGTAATCCATCTTCTTAAATGATTCTTCATTATGAGATGATTATTCTTAAATTATCTAATTAATAATTTCAATAATTGGATTGGAAAATAGATCTATAAGACTCGTTTTGTTGACATATAACCATTAAGGGTTATTTGTATCTTGCACATATAAAACTTTTTCAACTTGTGTTGTAAGCACATAAGTCTCACTACAACACAAAGAACATTTTGAGTTCATATACTAAAATCCCCATTTGTCAATCTTATAACCCAAACCCTTATGTTGAACATCATACCGATGACATTTGAATAGAAAAACTTCATTGTTGCCCATAAAAAAGAACACATAAACACACACATATATCAGTCAATACACCATAGTAGTCCTTAATACTAAATGATTCATCACCCTTAACTAATACTCCACTATTTTGGCTCTTCAATGAACTTTTACGTCTTTTTGTATGAAACCTAAATGCACTGATGATAAATGTATCACAATGTTGTACAAATTGAAATGGACCCATTCCTATATTATAAAGAGCAACACTTGCTTGTCTTTCCATATGTAATATTGATACCTATATAGTTATGAAAACAACAATATGAATTTGGTATGAAAATATTATCTTACACATTTTGAATAAGTTTACAATTTATAATACTTATTTAGAAAATCATCTAAAAAATTATGCTTTGTGCCTTCTCATTATGTCCTTAGCATTCTGACTTATTAGCTCATCCTTATGTTTTCTACATTAATATTGTTTTTTCAGTATCAATTTTTTTATATACTTACAAATGTAAAAATTAAACAATTTTAAATTACTTACTTGATGAATAGCCAAACCTCCTCACAATTATGAAAAATATACATCAAAGATTTATGAAATTCTTCTCGCCTAATAGTTACTAGCTTTAGGGCTCTTTTTGCACATTTCTTTTGTGTGAATATCAATAAATTACTAGAAACACAATCTCGATCATCATTCTAAGGTTGTTGATTAAATCAAATGTATTTAGGTAGCACGAGCAAAAGTTGAGACATTTATTTTAGCTATTAACCCTTCTAGATGAGCTTTTATTTCAAACATATGACTTCAATGTGCATAAGTACTTAATAAATTTTTTCCTAGTTAGGTGAATATAAAATAAAAGAAGTAATAGATATAATTATAGAAGTTAGAAATCAATAATTAAATGTATCTCTCAATTGGATGCATCCAATGATATTGAACAAGGTCAAAAATCCTAGCTTTACCAAGTGAATGGGCAAGTGAATCATAACATCAAGAAAATCTAGTGGCAAAAACTTTCTCTACCTTGCAAAGAGTAATTGTTATCCATTTGTCCAATTCACTAGGTACATCATGATTCAAAACCTTTGAACATAGTTCTTGAAAAAAAAAACCCGATTCAATCACTAGCTTAACAATATCCTCACACAACAATCTATTTGCTATCAATGGAAGGAGTTGTTAAAAAAATATATGGTGATCACAACACTTCATACTTGAGATCCGTTTGTCCAATTCATTTAGTAAATCATGATTCAAAATCTTTGAATATAGTTCTTAAAAAAATATAATTTAATAAGTAGCTCTACAACATCCTTATGCAACAATCCATTTGCTATCAATGGAAGGAGTTGTTGAAAAAATATATGGTGATAATGACACTTCATACCTAAGATCTTTTACTTCTTCATATTGACACACCTAGATATATTACCGTGGTTTCCTATAAAATAAATTTAGTGGTTATAGAACAAAAATTGATATAATTTCAATGACAAATAAAAATGTTAGAATTCTAAAACACTTATCTTAGAATAAGATTCCATTTTGCTATTTCTTAATATAATAAAACATATCATAAAAACTATTTTTGATACCATTAGGCCAAAGTGTATTAGAGTAAAATGAAGGCTATCTATTTTATTTATTTAATTATTTAAAAGAAATAATTTTGTTAGCTTTTTTTTATACCCAATGCAATGAAGGCCAAAAAAGTAAAAAAATAAAAAAAGAAAATAGATTAATCCACTGTGGGCAATATCACACTATCGTTAATATTAACTATACTAAAAAAAGTTAAATCTTTTAAAATTTGATAAAATTGATCAATTCTTTTAATTTTAACAAAATTAGTCAAAACTAATAAAATTTTAGTAAATTTAACCAAAATTAAAATTGATTAAAATAAAATGATATATCACATGACATAACAAACTAACTGATATAAATTTTTATAAAAAATTAGCGAAATTAGTATTTATATAAAAAAATTTTATAAAATATTTTAACTCAGTGAGTTAAAAAAATATTTTTATAAAATGAGTTAATAGTATTTTATAAAATATGTTGCATCATCATATGCTAAAATTTTATATAAAAAAATTAGTAAAATCAATATTTTTATAAGTTATTTTAACTCAAATGAGTTAAAAAATATTTTTATAAAATGAGTTAATAATATTTTAGCAGTATTTTATAAAATATGTTATATTATTTTATTTTGATCAATTTAAATATTTTTATAATTTTGACTTTATCAAAATTTTATTAAAATTAAAAAAAAATAATTAATTTTATCAAAATTCGAGAGGATTTGATTTTTTGATCCCATAAGCCTGTACTTTATTATAACCACAGGATAAACGCAAAAGGGATTTCTTATTTTTATTTTTACATCGACGCGAAACGGAGACGGGCGCCGTCGTCCTCTGCATCCGTCCCCTGTGTCACACCGCCGTTTTCCTCTGCCACCTCCTAACCCTAATTGTTCTTCCTCCCCTCTTTTCTCCAACCACACATACACACACGCAAACACACGTACGGTGTACCTACCGCAGTTGGCGTTTTAAACTTCACTTTCCTAACCTAACCCTAGAAGATGCTGATCGCCACATTTCGTCTGCGGTGCAACAATGTTTGCTTGAACATTAAGTGAATTGGATGATAAACGATGCCGTTTCATTCGTAGAGTGGACAGGGCCGCTTGTGATTTGGCTATGGCTCAGCAATCCTCGCGCCTCCATCGCTTGCTCACGCTATTAGACAGTATCCCTTTTTATATTTTGCCCTTTTTTCCCCCTTGTATTGAGCTATTTTGGCATTGTTGCATCTGATTTAATTTGGTGCTGTTATAAAGTTGCATTTCTTATAGCAATGGGTGTGAATTTTTGGTTTTCTTTGACGATAACTTCTTGTGAATTTTTGGTTTTCTTTGACGATAACTTCTTTTGTTAAGCTGGTTCAACCCAAGCGACAAGGTTTACTGCAGCAAGGCAAATTGGGGATATTGCGAAATCACATCCTCAGGATTTGAGCTCTCTCTTGAAGAAGGTACTTGTACAGTTCTGTTTCTGTTGCTACCTTATTTTGGGTTTTATATCGTTTTATTTTAATTGGTGTTTGTCTTGTAGTGTCAAAATTAGTTTTTCATGTGCTGTTGTGCTATGTGGGGAATTCATTTGCAGAAGTATTAGGGATTACATTGCCAAAGCGTGTCCAAATTATTTGATTCTGATCTTTTAACTGGTACTGTCTGTTACCAATTTTGAAGTAGAAACACATACATTGAAATAACTTGATTTACACGGAAAAGTGAATGGGGCTATGCTAAGTTTGAATAATGTGGATGAGGTTTTGGTTCAGGTTAAGGAGGTCATTTAATATATATTCTGTATTGCAATGGCTAGTTGGTTATGAATCTCTGAATCCCTAGTGAACAATTGGAGAGCAGTATGTAGGCAGAGTAGTTTGGAGACGATGGTGCTTTGAAATGTGTTGAAAAGGGGAATGTTTTTGATGAGCTTCTCTGGGTAAGTTTCATTCACTTAAGGGCACTGCGTCATGCAACCATGCAGAAGAAAATAGCAAATCATCTTGAGCTGATGAATATCAATGAAGTATTGCTACTGGTAATTATCATTAGGTTGAGACTGATATTTCTTTCCAGTATACAAAGAGGGACTATGTGTGTAAAAGGAACAGGGGAATGTTTACTTATTTTTGCATTCTTAAATTACTAGATGGTCATAGAACTGTGGACTAGCGAAGGTGGTTATTTTAGTAGAAGAGGGTGACATAGAATGTGCGAGCATTGGTCTTTTTAATGTTATGAATTTTTTTGGCTGTGAAGAATGGGACAACTTGAGGTTGTGGAACTCTATGTGTATTAGAGAATATTTGGGATGTTGTTTCTAGGGTAATAGGATGAGTTTTTGGTGGAGATGATATAATTTTCTGGAAGCTCCATTGGAATAAAAAATTGGATGTGTTGGTCTACTACTTGGTATTGCTTTTATCGTGCCTCAAGCAATGGTTGGGTATTGAGGAAATGTGGAGGCAGAGGAACCGAGTGAACGATGGTTTCTGGTTAACATTTTGAGAAAGTTCAAGAATTTTTGGAGGTGGGATATTGATGATAAGAGTTGAAAATATAATTCAGCCAGCTCTTTATGCTTGTTCTACATCTACTGTCATTGAATCAAACTTTTTGAAGCCTTTAGACTTTATAAATGGCATATTGTAATATTTTGCTATTGTATCCGTTTTGTGTTGCTTTCCACATATCTGTGAGAATGCCATACTTCTAATTTTATCATTGACATATTAAACGTTGAATTGGATTTCCCCCAGAACCCAATCCTCTATGCCAGATATCTAGGATAATTGCTTATGATTTCCTTCATTGTTGGTTTAGGCATGTTGGCAATGCTATATTGATCTTGTTTTGAAATATTCTTGAATGATTCTTGGTAATTAGCTGTTTTTTTTTTCCTTTTTGAACTTCTGTTAAATAGTTGTTGGCTGTAATGCTGGTTGCTTGAAATGTTGTTATGGGCATTTTTCTTTGTTCTGTTTTTCCTCCTTTTTTTCTTTTGGCGAGAATACAATATCCATATTCTAAATTGTGTCCTTTGTAAAAATAGGTTTCTCAATATCTTCGGAGTAAAAACTGGGATACAAGAGTTGCTGCTGCCCATGCAATTGGGGCTATTGCTCAAAATGTTAAACACACATCTTTGAAAGAATTATTTGGTTGCATAGAAACGAAAATTTCTGAGGCTGGGATTTCAGGTGTTGCTGAAGATTTGGTCACTTGGCCTGATTTTCATTCCAAGATCGTATCAAGTAGTTCATTTAGAAGGTCGTTTGATGGATTTACATGCTACTGTATCTATTTCTCCAATGGACTTAGTTCATTTTTGATATATCTTAATAAGAACATCATTTGTAATTTTCTTTTATGCAGTTGATCTTTATATTCAGAAATGTATATGAGTTGTACCTATTTTTGTCTTTTGATTTACTCATTTTTTTTTATTTTCCCTCTTGCTGTTCAACAGTTTTGACATCAACAAAGTGTTGGAGTTTGGTGCTTTATTGGCATCTGGGGGGCAGGTAATATTATTTCTTCTATTGCTCCTTGGAATTGACTGCATATTAGGTCCATTTTATTATTAACTTTTTCTCTTTTGGCAGCTCAACTTTTGCTTTTGTTTTGACTTGCCTCTCTCAATCTCTCTCTCTCTCTATATATATATATATATATACACATGCGCTCATACACACATACACACACATGTATTACCACTTCTTTTTAGAAAATAAAGCATTGGAATATTAATGTAAAGTTGATTTTACATCAAAATGGAAGAAACTAGCAATCTAGGTACATTATCTTCTGTCAAATGAAGTTATTGGAGTGGGATTCAAAATCCCCTCCCCACCCCAAGTCTGCCACCATGTTTGCATTGCCTGTTGCAGAAGGAAGTTGTTGGAGTGGGATTTCCAGATCCCATTTCCACCTCTGTTTCTCAGCTTGAAAGTAGTGAAACTCCAAAAAGAATGTGAAAGGTTGGGGAAGTCCTGAAAAACGAATAAAAGAAGGAACTGACAATTATCATTGTCTTTGTTAGAAATTCTTAAGTCCTTAAACTCAACTGTTATCATATTTATCTTAACAAATAATCCATCTGCTTGTGAAGGAAAAATTCCTGCACTCAAACTTTTCAGCTGGTAAGGTTCTGTATGTTTTACTGACAACTTTGATATCATAAATCACAAGGATAGTGTTATTTTTGGAGACATGTTTCTCTTTTTACAAAGTTTTAAGTTTACCAGAAATATTTTTAATTTTTATCTTCTTAAATGGCCACCCTAACCTAATTTTTTCCCTCTTTCCCTTTCTTTCTTAGTAGTTTGACTTAAGATGCCTTTTTGTTTTGTGTGAAGAAAAGATCGTACGGGACAATCCCCTTTTAAGTTGCTTAATTTTAGAAACTGGGGTTACAGATTGAAAGAAAGAAGGCTACTGCATGGTGTATATTTCATATATATTTTTTGGATGATCCAACTTTTGGAGTATACACATCTGTGTTTTTTGTATTATTTAATTTCCTTCATACGTACTAGAATTTGGTTTAGAACATTCTTCAATAAAAGAAGGAATTAAAAGCTGAAACTGCATTGCTGGGAAGATTATGGAAGCTGAGCTAATCTTATATAGAGTACCAAATATTTGTTTAAAAAAAATTGTCTAGTCATATTGATTTATTGGAATTAAAACGTGCAATAACTATTCATCGGCGCATATTGGTTGGTTTGATGATTGGAAATTCTCCCGTCCTCCCTTCTTATTTTTCATTCCCATTCATTACTGCACTCTTCAACCTTATCATCTTTATCATCTTTTTAGCAGTTACTGTTTTTTTCTTTGTTTTTTTCCCTTCCTTTAAATGAGATGATGTTATATGATGCATTATTCCATGGTACCTGATGGTTCAAGTTCCTCTCAAATGTTTATTTTCTTCTCTATAAGTTGTGCATGCATAAGTTGAAGTTCTTATATCAGTTTTGATCCAGGAGTATGATATTGCGAATGATAATTTGAAGAATCCAAGGGAACGATTAGCTCGTCAGAAACAAAATTTGCGACGCCGACTTGGTTAGTAATTGATATGCCTTTGTTGCTTTATATGGAATATTCTTGGATCTATTTGCATGTTGGAGAGGCAGTTTATTTACTGAGTATCAGACAGCTGAGTGTTGAGTACTCCCAATATTTTGGCGGGGAAAAGGGGGGTGGGGAAAGAGGGGGGGAGGTGTGTGTGAAGGTGGAGGTTGTTTTGTCAAATAAATTCAATCTCTAGCATGATTTTATAGGACAATTAGTTGAGACCTTGTTCATATCTACTCCATGACTGCTAAGAGTGAGGTGCGAAGACTACATTTATTAAGAGAATGAGAGAGGTGTGCGTGCACGAACAATCCCAGTAGAACATTACTGAACTATTGATAACCTGGCTAGAAAGAGAGAGAAGGGGTTGGGTATTTTATATTATGCTTAAAATATATGGAGAGATGGAGGGAGAGAATCATAATCTGAAGCTGAGACCTCATATTGAATATAGCAGGATGGAGAAATCATCCATGATCCATCTATTTGTTGTTTTAAATCTGCCGAGTTTTCCTTGTGATGTTTATTTGTATGCTTGTCTTCCTGTGCCATTGTAGAATTAATCATGGCCAATCTATTTGATCCTTCCTAGAAATTCTAATGGAAAAGTAGCTGATTGAATTCATGTTTCTTAACAAAAGAACCTTCAGTCACATAATTAAGCTTGTCTTTTGAGGTGATCACTTGGTACTGGATGATCTTATCATTGTTATTGCTAGTTGATATTTGATTCAATCTCTCTCTCTCTCTCTCACTCTCCCTTTTGTATTTGTATAATTGGGTTGAGTGGTGTGTGATCCTCCCATATTGATGGTTGAATTGAATTCAAGCAGCTCAAGTGTGAAAACATTGAAAATTTACTACATTACCAAAATTCTTCAGTTTTTCAGCCATTTGTTATTGCTTGTGCTTCATCCTTCATAATTGCATTTCGTTTTTTTCCCATAGAAATGATGAATTTTGTTTGCATGTTTGGGTTTGCTGGCTTTGCTTTTTCTCATGTATTTTATGTATCAATTACTGCTTTTCTGTTTCAGCTCAAGTTGTTTATTTGTCATGTCACTTCTCACTGATATGAAATCTGGGTGAGCAGGTTTGGATGTTTGTGAGCAGTTCATGGATGTCAATGATGTAATTAAAGATGAAGACCTTGTCATTCAGAAATTACACTCTCAAGGAAATGGGTTGGAGCATAGATTTTATATGCCCCCTGCTGTACATAACATCCAGCGACTAGTTGCAAGTATGGTTCCTACTGTTGTATCTAAAAGACCAAGTGCAAGGGAACTGAATCTCTTAAAGCGAAAAGCAAAAATAAATTCGAAAGACCAAACAAAAGGTTGGTCCGAGGATGGTGATACAGAGGTGTCATTTTCTCAGGGCACAACTCCAAAGCTCTCAAATCAAGATTCTCTTAACTCTAATAAGGTATTAAATTAGTTATCATAGTGCCTAATTTGGTGTTGCAGGCAAGCTGCTTTTAGGATGTCTGGACTAGGGAAACTATGGTTTGGGAAAACTCTGGATTTTCTACTTTTCTCCAAACTATGGTGTACTGCAAATAGTCAAAAAAAAAAAAGAACAAGGAAAATAAAGTAAAAAACCAGTTTTGAAAAGAACCTGAAATCACAATGCCAAATGGGTTTTAATCTATGGGATATGGTTTACAACCACTTTCTGATGTACCAAAAAAAAAAAAAAAGATTACTGCCTCATGTTGCAGCACATATCCTGATTTTCCTGGACATAAGTACACTGACGAAAATGATATATGCAAAGTTTGCCTTTTACTGGTCATTGTTGTCATATTAACTACAAAACTATTGTTGTTTTCTTTGACTTGTTCTTATTATTGTCCTCATTATTTCATCTTACGTTTTTTCCATTTTTATCCTCTCCCTGATGCGAACCCAAAAGCTTTGTGGCTTTGCGTTGGATTTTATATTTCGTGTTCAAGGAGCAATATACTTTGAGTTGTTAAATATGAACCCAAGACCCATTGTTCCAACTCTTGTTCTGTGGACTAGACATGAAATGTCGATTGGCTCACACTTATAAATGTTTTAGGAACCATTTTACTGATTGAAATATCTGAATTGCATGATACTACATTTGTCCTGGTTTTGTGTTCCAATTCTAGAAAATCCTATTTTTTCTAAGGAAGGGGTATATATATATATATATATATCCAAAACTCTCTTTGTTTGTGGAATATATTAATGGCCGTTATTTTTAATATGAGTTAAAGTTGAAGCTTTGGAAGATATTGATGAAAAATTAGGACAGTGGGAGCGGCAATTGTAGTTTATTTTACTTGATCTTTTTGGGAATTGTCATACGCTATCTTTTTTCTTTTTTTTTCCCCCCTTTAAAGTGTTGAACAGCAGTTTGATGCTTTTTAATGCAGATAGATACTGATGAAGACAGCTTTGAGCATGAAGGAGATGGAAGGTGGCCTTTCCGCGGTTTTGTTGAACAGCTTACACTTGACATGTTTGACCCTGGTAAGCTGTTGAATGTTTTGCTATATGAGGATTATGTGGTGCTGTTCATGCTCAGTTGATAAGTTGTCTGAAAACATATGTTCGCAGTTTGGGAGGTTCGCCATGGAAGTGTCATGGCATTGAGAGAAATTTTAACCCATCATGGTGGTTCTGCTGGGGTATTTATGCCTGACTTGAGCTCGGATAGTGTTCTAGATTATTTGAAAGATATAGATTATTCAAGCACAATAAAACGGGAGAGAGAAATTGATTTGAATATGCATGTTTCTATAGATGAATTGGAACCACATCTGAAAAAGCCGAAGTTAGAAGATGCATCATCTCTATCAGTGTGTACAGGGCTACCTACTGGTTGTGTAGGTGACTTTGAGATTGATTTCAAAGTTGAAGATGGTGGATGGAATATCCCTGCCGGACAGCTTAACGGTCAAGTTGATGGTAGTTCTGTTAAGATGGAGTGTGATACTTACCTTGATGATACATCTTGTTCATCTAAAGTAGCTGCCAATATAGTGGAGCAAAATGGTTACTTTGAAAATAGGGGTTCCTTTGTGAAATTAGACCTGCTAAACAATCTTCCTGAAAATGGTGAATTGATGAACTTGGTTAAACTTGCACGACATTCTTGGATGAAAAATAGTGAATTTCTTCAAGATTGTGCTATTCGTTTCTTGTGCATCTTATCCTTAGACCGGTAAGATCTTAATTTCTATTGGATTTTACTTCTGGATTTGAGCTTCAGATTCAATTTTTTTTTCCCCTTTGCCTATTACAATGTCAAAGGAGAGGCAAACTGCTCTCAAGTTTGTTAGTGTGTGGCTACCTTTTTATGTCATATCTGCTGATTGATATAAAGTTGATGTTGTAGCACTTCTCTTTCTAGGTTCAGGTCCACAGTTATCCCTACTATTTTTTCTTTTGTTTTGTGCTGCAGTTTTGGAGATTATGTATCTGACCAGGTTGTTGCTCCAGTAAGGGAAACTTGTGCACAAGCATTAGGTGCTGCATTAAAGTATATGCATCGGCCTTTAGTTTATGAGACATTGAATATTTTGCTTCAAATGCAGGTAGATATCATGCAAAAATATGCTTTTTGTCTCAATTATGTTGGAGATGCTGGATTTTCAGCACACACGGTGCTCTTTTTTGGTGATTTTTATTATTTTGCCTTATTATTTGTTCAGCGTAGACCAGAATGGGAAATTCGTCATGGAAGCCTTTTAGGTATCAAGTATTTGGTTGCTGTTC
Organism: Omphalea diandra; assembly: GCA_949677035.1. Classification (NCBI taxonomy): domain Eukaryota; kingdom Viridiplantae; phylum Streptophyta; class Magnoliopsida; order Malpighiales; family Euphorbiaceae; genus Omphalea; species Omphalea diandra. The sequence goes on along the minus strand of CATIWR010015843.1, from coordinate 6,274 downwards.
GTCAGGTAAGAAACTTATGTTCTGTTGATGCGAGTACTACTGAATTCTAAGCCTACCACAATATATGTTGTCTCTGCCATTGATCATGTAATCCCCAAGAGCCTTGAATGTATGGAATGATGCATCTGGAAAGGATTTAGGACTTGACCGCCTGGTCCTGATCACTATTGGATTGGGCCAGGCTTAATACTTGTCATAATATTGGATGTACATGCCTGTGGTTGGCAGGGTATTAAATGTTGGATTTTATGTACTGAACTAGTCGATCTGCATAACAGAATTTGGGGTATTGGTTAGACCCCCTATTCTCAAATCAGCTGTGAGATGTCTGATACTGTTATGTAATGTCCAATGTGGTTGATTCATTCTGTTGATCACAATGGGTCATGACTGTAACGGTAGTAAATAGTAGTTGTAAATATGATAAGCAGTCAAAATATGTAGATAACTCATATAGAACAGACAGAAATGAAGAAAATGAGTAGGTAGAATGAGAAAAACTTTCTAAAATTTTCTGGTGACCTGCTGCCACAATCCCATTGTCTTCTTCATCAAAATTTTGAAATTTCTTCTGGTTCTCTTGGGAAGGTAAGATTTGAAAGCTTCAACATTTGATCTTCCATTGTTTCCTCTCATCTTTATTTAATGGCTTGTGTGGTGTATGTTGAGTTTTGATACCGATCCTTCGATATCAATGAAGTTTTCCCTTTTGTACTTATGTTTTTGTTGTCTGTCAAACTGCCTATCCCTGGATACTGATCTGCCCATAACAGATAGTTTGGATAAGTGAAGACCATAAAAATTTTAACTATGATTGATTTTTCATTTCCTATAGAAAAGAGGGTTACAGGTTTACAATGAATCCTGAGCCTTGATATTTTTTAAAAAAACCCAATGATCCATTAGGTTCATTTGATTTGATGTACTGTTTTCTAGGTTCTGTTTAACGAAAAGTTCGGCACTTAAAATATGGTTGCAGCCAAACAACTCATTTGTCCTAGAGACAGACATTTCTTCTTCAGGTTCTGTGCACTCACAAAATGTTATGTTTTATTGATTTTGCTTATTTTATGTGTGCTTAGGCATTCAATTATATTTTAATCACATTCTAGTCAATATAAAACACACAACACATGTGCACAATGTGGAAAAGGAGAGTCAAGCATATGGGCTTACCAAGTCAAGACTAGCATAATGTTTTGGTATACTTGTGTCGCAAAGAATATGCCAACTGCTTCTTGTAGGCACAGTCTTAGCATGAGAGGAGAGCATGTGCCTGAGTACAAGGACTTGGGATCAATTCTTCTTGATACAAAGAAATGAGAAACCACATCGGCGATATTCGCTTACGGCTTGTTTGGTTTGGTTTCTGATTTTGGTTTTCTGTACTTGTTGTCAAAATTTGAAAATTAAAATCATTGTTAAGTGTGTATTTTTTGGAATTTATTTTTTCAAAACGACAAACACAGGTTGTCAAAACCTGTGAAAACCATAAAACGTGGTTTTTGCTTGTTTCTGTAACTCGTTTTTCAAGAAATACTTTTTCATAGCCGCTTAATTTTTTTATTGCTCAAGCATCTCTGATCAAGCTTATAAATGCAATCAATTTGTAGTTATTTACTTTTCAATTTGTAGCTATTTATTTTAAATTGTTCATATTTTGCTTTTTCATGCCTCTTTCTCTTATTTCTTGTAGGAGATGCTACCTGATTTGCTTGGCTATGTTTTGCCTTCTTGTAAAGCTGGATTGGAGGACCCTGATGATGATGTTCGGGCAGTTGCTGCAGATGCTTTAATACCTGCTGCTGCTGCTATTGTTTCTTTAAAGGGTCGGACATTGCATTCCATTATTATGCTACTTTGGGATATATTGCTTGATTTAGATGATCTAAGTCCATCCACTAGCAGGTATTTCTGCAAGCTCGCTTCCTTGGTATTATTCCTTTTTTTGTTATAATTATTGCTGATAGCTGATAGTCCTTAAGACTTCATTAATTGTGTTATAGGAACATGAGAAACACATAAAACTTGTGCACTTCACAGATTGTTGGTTGTCACTGACTTGGTGCTAGCACCTGCTACTGAAAATGAATGCTGTTTGTGGGTTTCAGTAATGGTGTTTGGCTGTCAGTGTTGTGCGGTCAAATTGTAATGTAACATTCAGCATGATTGTTATTGTTTTTAGGTAGGTTGCTAGGAAAGGAAGTATATTTAAGTAACTGGCATAATCACAAAGTGTAATGGCCTTAACAGATTGCTTCATCTGTGGTTTGAAGCCCTATTTTTAACAGCTGTTGTCTAAAAGCCTGTTTTAAGCTTAGATGGTGCTCTTGATGAATTTGATGTGGTTGCTGCAAAATTAATGGTTATCTGAAGGCTGGAGCTCGAAGAAGTGCCGTTAATAGATTTAAACGGACGGGCATGATACTTCTGGGATCAAAGATGGTGGAGCATGATAGTTTTTTGTAGCTGCCTTGGGTGTGGATGGTGCTTTTGGTGAATTAGATGGGGTTTGCTGTATATTATTGTTTGTCTGGTCGCTGAAGCCATAATAATTGCTGTTAATGGATTTGAATGGAGAAGCATGATACTTCTGGGGTCAAAGATGTTTAGGTGTTATTGATGGTTTAGTTGGAACCTTTCAGTGGATGATTCAAAATGCTGTTCTAGATGATCCTTATTTTCTCTTTTTCATGTATCTTTCAGACAAGGTAGTTTGTCATAGGGTTCCAATAAAGTCAACTATGCCAGAACAACTTAAATTTTTATTCGCACATCATAGGGTATGCATTATAGTCTTGGACAAAGTACACTCGATATATTGATAAGAGATCAAGAATTGTGGATTTTGATTATTTTGTGCATGCTGCTCAGGCCTCCATTTATCAATTAGAGATTAAATATTTTTCATCTAACGTTATTATGTTTCCTCAAGTAAGTTTGTTTGCATGGATATTACATGCTTTGTTCTGTAATGGACTATGAATGAAAATACAGTGTGCTGCAGTCATGTAATGATGCAAATGGTTGCTAAGCAGCAGAGATTTTGATGTGGAAAGAGTTGTATCTGGCTCTTATCAACTAGATGGCTAACACTTTTAGTTCTTTTTTTTTAGGGAACAGTATTACATTGATATTCAAGTTATCTTGGACTTCATTTATTTTTGTCTTATTAATGATTTAACCCACTGGTTCCCTTTGCTTTCTATGTTTAAAGAAAATGATGCTTAAGTAGAATCAGAAGATACTAAAAGCTCTAATATCGGCAAATCTTTGACATTTTAATGTGCTGCCTCTATGAAAATATTGACTGCTGATTTATATTGTTGAAGCTGAAATTCTCGAAGCTGTTCTCACAAAAGAGAAAAAAAGAGTTTGCTGACATTTTGTCAAGGCTATTTTTAATAAGCAAAAATATTTTGTGTCCATAGAGGGCGCAATTATGAAAATGGGTAGCTTGCAAGTTCATTGATGTACAGTATTATATTTTAGTTTTGTGGTGGTCTATAGTAACACATTGCAAATATTTCTAAGAGGACATCAAGCAACGAGTATCCCGGGTGATGCATATAAAATAGATTTTTTTGGCTGTTAAGTTTTACATAAATTTCTGGTTTGCTTTGCACGTACATTTTGTATGTTGGTTTATGTTATTTGTAATTTGTGTGTTTATTCCTCTCCAGTCCTGAGGAAAAGTCATGTCCTTTCTTCTTCTTCTTCCTGGGTATGAAAACACTTCGTGTTTAAAACTAGTATATATTGATTAGACTTGAGGTTTTATATTAAATCTCAGATCAGTTTTTGAAACTTAATCTGTGCTACAAGTGATGTAGAGAATATAGCGTAGTTCATTTTAATGCCATGTGTCTTTTTGCAGCGTGATGAATTTGTTGGCAGAAATTTACTCCCAGGAAGAGATGATGCCTAATATCATACCAAAAGAGAAACAAGAATTAGATCTGAATGTAGTTCGTGTTGATGATGCTGGGGAAGGAAAAGATTTGCAGGAGAATCCTTACATGCTATCGACATTGGCACCAAGATTGTGGCCATTTATGCGGCACAGTATCACATTAGTTCGATATTCTGCTATTCGAACTCTGGTGTGTGGCTTTAGCTCTATGCATGTTTGCATTACTAGTTATTTCTATTATGTGTGTGCGCGCGCGCGCGGGCGTGCTCGAGTTAATTCAGTTGGGCTTCTATGCTGGTTTTCATTGTTTCTCCCTCTAATTTTACAGAAGATATACTAGCATGACTTGTTTCTCTATATGTTAGAAATGTGTCTATTCTAGTGAATTTGACCGAAGAATCTCATTTGCAGGAGCGATTGCTTGAAGCTAGTTATAAAAGGACAATGTCTGAGCTGTCTGGTTCATGCTTTTGGCCCTCCTTTATTTTGGGAGATACCCTTCGGATAGTTTTCCAGAATCTACTGCTTGAATCAAATGAAGAGATTTTGCTGTGTTCAGAGCGCGTTTGGAAGCACCTTGTGCAGGTTTTTATATTTATGAAATATTTAATATTTTTCTTTCATTCTTTTTAATATTTGTTCTCTCAATCTGCATGTCTTATTCTCTTTTTTTTTTTTTTTGGGTTGTGGGGGGGGGGGGATTTTTCTATTTTCTGCTGTTCAACTTGAGCAATATACTGTGAAATTGACAAATTCTATCATTGCCTATCTACTTTGACAATTAAAATGTATTTTAGTCAATTGCTACAATGTTTTGTCTTTGTGGGCTTACTGGAGTATAATATTTGTATTTTCTGTTGTTTCATTGATCCCTGGTTCATTCAGATTTTTTCACTAGCATGTAATTTTTATATTTTTGTTCTGGAACTTTGGAGTGCGCTCACCTATTATTTTTTCTGTAGTGTCCAGTGGAGGGTTTGGAAGCTGCTGCGAATTCATACGTGTCTTCTTGGATTGAACTTGCAACTACTCCATATGGTTCAGCATTGGATTCTACAAAGATGTTTTGGCCTGTAGCTCCACCTCGAAAGTCTCATTATAGAGCAGCAGCTAAAATGAGAGCTGTGAAACCTGAAACTGAGTCTTGTAGAAACATTGGCTTGGATTCTGGGAAAGCAACAACCACACTAGAAAGAAATGGGGATGCTTCTGCTTGCCAAGTTAAGATCATTGTTGGAGCTGATGTTGAAATGTCAGTTACTAATACTCGAGTGATTATGGCATCAGCGCTGGGGATTTTTGCTTCTAAGTTGCGTGAGGGTTCTTTGTTCTATGTGATAAATCCACTGTGGAATGCTCTTAGGTCTTTGTCTGGGGTCCAACGCCAGGTATGATTTTTAATCACTGAAGTCGAATAACAATTAGGTGACTTTTTAGCTTTCCTCTCTTCTCTCTCTTTCTCTCTCTCCCCCCCCTCCCTTTTTCTCTCTCTCTCTCTCTCTCTCTGAATAATCATACATACTGCTCTATCAGGTGGCATCTATGGTGCTTATATCATGGTTCAAAGAGATCAAAAGCAATGGCCAATCTCAAGTCCATGAAGCTATGCCTGCCTTTCCCAATCATGTTGAGAGTTGGATGTTGGATTTGTTATGCTGTTCCGACCCTTCATTTCCTACAAAAGATTCAGTTCTTCCATATGCTGAGCTCTCAAGGACTTACGTAAAAATGCGGAATGAGGCTAATCAGTTAGTACGCGCCATTGAGTCATCTGGCATGTTCGAGAACACATTATCATCTGTCAGAGTAGATGTGGAGAATTTGGGTGCTGATGAGGCAATTAATTTTGCCTCCAAGTTGCCCCAATTATGTAATGATAGTACTGGGTGTGAATCTCTGGGACGAAACATTGTGGATGATATTGAATCGTCAAAGCACCAACTTTTGACAACTGCAGGCTATTTAAAATGTGTCCAGGTAATTTCTTGATAAGATGTTATCTTTCTGATACATAGCATTGAATCCTTAATGTTGAAGTTTAAGACAAATATGTACATTCGGTACCCTCCTATGTCTGAGTTATTTTACACAGTTGATCACTTGATTCGCATAATTATATCGTTGCACCCTTTTCCTCTTGGAACAACAAGGGGCAGAGACATGCGAAAGCATTTGCTATGCATGCTATAGATATCTATACAATTTTGTCAGTGTCTATTTTATGGAATAAACATTGTTCATATTCTTCCATTGACACACTTGTTTATTTAATTGGACAATTTGCAGAATAACTTGCATGTTACTGTCTCTGCTTTAGTTGCTGCTGCAGTTGTCTGGATGTCAGAGCTTCCTGCAAGACTT